>JAODAL010054203.1:0-24779 GCA_025379985.1 Phyllomedusa bahiana | reverse complement strand
GAGAGTTGGGACGTTTAAAGGGATGGTTGAAAAACCCAATTAGGGAAACTGGATAATTTAGTGAACATTTTGGGTCTTACTGGAGATATAAGGGATTTGGCTATAGAAATTCTAGGGTCGGGAAAACCCAAGAAGGGTCACCCCAAAAGACCCCCTTCACACTTGATATTCTCACAACCCCCCCCTTGTGAGTGTCTTTAAGTTTTTAAATCCCAGGCTAATTTAGGGGGGCCTTATGATATGGGTTCAAATTTGCACTATGTTTTTGTCACGGCCGCGGGCGCAGCTCCGGGCCGTCCCCGGTGCCCCGGGGGTCCGGCACGGGTGCTGCAGTGCCCGCAGCCGTGGCCCTTCTGCCCTGGGCTGGAAACCCCCGTTTACCAGCCCCGCTCCTTTTCCCAAGCTTGACAGCCCCCCGCGCGATAATCCCTGTTTAAAGGGGCTTGCGCGGACGGTGTGGATTTAAAGGGCCAGCGGCTTTTAATTTGGGTAATTGTCGGCCGTGGGGCCCTTATTGGAACATTCCCGCCTCGTGCCGTTGTTGGTGTTTTTTTGGAGCGTTTAGGTGTTTTGAGTTCAGTCTGATTTCCGTTAAGTCCGCCTGCTTGTTTCCGCCTTGCCGTTTGCCGCCTGCCCTGACCGTTTGCTCCCTTGCCCAAAACCTCTCCCGCCTCCCTTGCCTTCTCCCTGCCCCCGCTACGCCTGGGTTTTCGTTTTGCCCCGTGTCCCCCGGCGCCATCGCAAGCAAGTCAGCGGGGGTAACGACCGGGGTACCCTCACGCCGAAAGAAAAGGGCCCCCCGCTTTGCGGCGGGCTTGGTGAATCCCGGGGGGCTACTTAGACTCCTTTCCTGGGGGCTTGCATCATCGTTGGTTGGCCACGGATCCCTCCTCCTTTACAGAAAGGATGCCATGGATTCCGCCAGGGTCCCTTCCCTGATCCCCCGGGACATAAACCAGCTGTGCCCGCGAGTAAAGCATCGACCAGCTTGGGGCCCTGATGCAAAACCCTGGGGGACTCGTTTGCTCCCCGGCTGCACTTGCACCTGAAAATCCGTTGCCCCCGGCTCTATTGCTTTACTGCTTAGCTTGGGCCCCTCTCTGATCTGCCTCCCCTCTCGCTACGATGGGACCCAAGAAGTGAGGGGATTCATCAGCCAGTGCTCCATCCACCTCGGATGTGGGGGCCCCCAAATTTCCTACAAGGAGCCAAGGTGGCCTTAAAATCACCTCTTGTTGGGAAGCCTTTGGGTTGGGTCGCCACTATGGGTCGAGGGGACCCTTGCGGCGGTTAAAACCCTTCCCCCGGGGGGGTTCCGCCCCGTCTTTGAGGAACGGCCGTATTCTGGTCCCGCCGGCTCCCTTCGGCTTCGCAGGGCGACCCCTGTGGGTCGTTTCCGTGCAGTTTCGCACTCTCGTTTCGGAGCTGGAATGGAACAACGAAGCGTTGGTGGCACATTTTGGCAAGGCTCTGGGGGAATCGGACGAGTGCCCCGGGATTTACCAGCTGCCTTGGAGAAAATCCCTTTGGCCAAACCGAGGGGGTATTGCTTCGCCGAAAGGCAACGGAGCTCCCCCTACAACGGGAAAACCCGTCCGTCCACGCCTTTCCCCCGTTTGGCCCCCACGTTCCAGCGGTCCCCTCTTTTCCCCCGTGGTCTCTGAAGAAAAACCTATGCGCTCGAGGAGCCCACCTGTCCCAGGAAAAAAATTTACAGGTCGCCAGAAGCAGTGTGTTTTTTGTGGCGGTTTTGGCATTCAGGGGGGACTGTCCGGTGCGCCCGGGAAACTTCCGCACCAGGGCTCGTAGGAGAGGCAACCCTAGGTGAGAAGGGGCCCTCCCCGTCTGCCATGCCCGTTACATTGGTGCTTCTCGGCCCCAACCTTTCGGGCCCGCCTTTTTTGTTCTGGAGGCAGGGGAAATTTCTAACCCCACAACTGGTGCCCGGTTTGCCCCCCCGGTGACTCCGTTGCGAAACCATATTTGTGTCTTGGTCAGTGGGAATGCCTTAAAGGACGCCTCGTTTCCGTCGGCCCCCCTTTTCCCTGCAGTTGGGGGCCCTTCACAAGGAAACTTTTTCCCACTTTAGCCCTCCCTCGGCCCCCTCTGAAGTTTTTGGGCCCCCCTTTGGGTGCAGGCCCATACTCGACCTTGGTTTGGGCACAGGTGAATTTATGCGTTGGGGTTCGCATGTCATCCGTTCCCTGTTGCCCCACTCGCCCCTGGTGTTCCTGAAGTCTAAAAAGCCCCCTTCAGGTCTACTACGCCTATTGGGTTTTGTGATTTTTTTTCGGAGGGCGGCCAAAACTCCCCCTCCTCACGGTTTTACGCTGTCCCTTTGCCCGAAAACCGGGCTGTACTCCTCCCAGGGGCCCGGGTTTTCCACTCCCCGCCCGGAGACAAAAGGCGATGTTGAATACATAAAGGAAAAACCCCCGCAAAGGTTTTCCGAAAGCCCCTCGTCCGGAGGGCCCGGTTCTTTTTGGGGAAAAAAAAGGGGTCTTCGGGCCCCTGCATGACTATCGGGTTAAAATAAATCACCAAAAAGAATCGCTACCTTGCCTTGATATGGAACTTTCCCGACCCCTGCGTGGTGCGAAAATTTCTCCAAGGGGAATCTTCGCGGGGGCTTTTTTAATTTTCCGTTTTAGAGAAGGGCGACAGGGGGAAACGGTTTAATAGCGGGGGGCCCAAATTGGTATCGGGTTTGCCTTTCGGTCTCTGCAACGCCCTGCTTTTTCCAAAAGTTCTCAATGAGTCTTCCGGGATACTCTAAGTGTGTTATTGTCTTTTGGGGACGATATCCTAATCTTTTCTCCGGTTCTCGTAACTCTCCCCACCACGTTGCCGGTCCTCAGGCGATCCGTACCCAAGCTTTTTGCCAACCGAGAAGTGTCTTTTGAACGTACGCCTCCCCTTTTTAGGGTCATTTTCTTGATAAGGGCCTCGGAGGGATCCTCAAAACTCTCGCGTGTTGCGTGGCCAAAACGGTGGGCCTTGGGCCATTCAAAGTTTCCTAGGATTTGCCAATTTTATAGACATTTTCCCCTTTCTTAGTTGTGGTCCTCTGGTGGTCTAACAAGAAAAAAACCCCTCCAAGTCCTGGCCCCCGGGGTCAAGAAGCCCCTTTAGCCGTCTAAAACCCCGTTCGTGTCTGCTCCCGGGTTTTGTCTGCCCCGGCCAACCCCCCTTATTCTGGGGTGGATGCCTCCCCGGTGGGTGCCGGTGCTGTCCTCGCGAGGTCCTCCCGGGTAAATGCTTCGTGCGGATTTTTCTCCAAAAATTTTCTCCGGCCCAGAAGAAATTTAACATGGGGATCGCGAATATGGCCATTAAAACGGGGCCCTAGAAGGTGGCGTCACTGTGGAGGGGGTGTCACCTATTGTATTTTCACCCACCCTAAAAACCCCCTTATCTTCGTGGCTCAAAAACCCGAATCCCCGGCAGGCTAGAGGTCCCTTTTCTTCGCCCGTTTTGATTTCCTCTCTTTCGGGCCGGGAAAAAAGTCAAGCTGAGCCCCTTTTTCGCGCCCCTTTATGGTGGGTTGATCTCCCCACAAAATTGTATCTGAAACACCTCGTCACGGTGCCGGGGATTTCAACGTTGCCCCCTGGGAAGACGTTGTGCGGCCGGTTTGCGGTTAGAAACCGAAAATGGGGGCATTTTTCCGAAACAGTGGGGATCCGGAAACCAAAATCTCTTAGTGGTCTCCCGCTATACTGGTGGCCCCCTTTTTTGTCAAGAGTCAGGGACTTTTTGTGGTGCTCCTCCTGTGCCCGGGTAAGGTTCCTCGCCCCAAGCCCGCGGGGCCCTTTTTCAGCCTTCCCTGTGCCGGAAAAAAACCCGGACCCTGCGCCATGGACTTTGTCACAGTCTTCCACCTTCATTGGGAAACGGTCATATGGGTGGTGACCGATCCCTTTCGAAAATGGCTCAAAATTTTTCCCCTGCCCGGGTTCCCTTGCCCCCCCGCTGGCCCAAAAATTTTTTCCAATATTTTTCCGCTTGCACGGTCTCCCCTTGCATGTTGTTCCGACAGAGGAGTAAATTTGTCGCTTAAATTTTGGCGGTCCCTGTGCTGTCAGTTTTCAGATTCAGTTGGTTTTTCATCTGATACCCCCTCAATAACGGGCGGTTTTTGAAGGGTTAAACCCGGTGTTGGGACCTCTTGCGGCCTTTGTGTCGCTCGTCAGGATAAATGGTCTGATTTCTTCCTGGGAGAGTTTTCTTATAACTTTTAGAGTTGAATTGTGGGGCCTCCCCCCTTTTTTTTTGTCTTTGGGTTACTCCCCCCCAAACCCCTCCCTAGAACTCGTCTCTTGTCCCTGCGTGGATGCCAAATAAGGGACATCAAGGCTTTGGCACTCACCGAAGGCCCGTCGGCTTTGCCCCCCCAAGGTAGGCTGACAGGTAACGTAGCCCCCCCCCTATTTGAGCCAGGCGATGGGTTTGGTTTTCTTAGTAGTCCGTTTTAAGGTGCCCAGTTACAAATTGGGCCCCAAATACCTGGGCCCCTTTTTTGGTGCTCGCGTTGAAACCCCCCTTCCCATAAGCTTCGCCCGCCCCCGATCTACGTATCCGAAAAGCGTTTCAAGTGTTACCTCAAGCCGGTGGGCTGAAACGTTCTCCCGCAGACCCGTTCACCTTTCCTGTTGCTAGCACTGTAAATCTTTGAGGTCAAGGAGGTGTGGCGGAGGGAAAACAGGAGGGGGGAAAACGGGTTTTATTTATGATGGAAGGGTTTCGGCCCGGAGGGCGTTCATGGGAACCTGAGACCAATTTTTTCCTGATTCCTCGCTAAATTTCAAAGGAAGAGGGGGAGAGTAAGGGGGGGGGGGGTACTGTCACGGCGGGGGGGGGCGGCGCCGGCTGCCGCGGCGCCCCCCGGTGGCACGGGGTCGGCCGGGTGCTGCGGTGCCCGCAGCCGGGGTCCTTTGCCCTAGGGCTGGAAACCCGTTTACCAGTCCCGCCCCGTCTCCAGCCTTTAAGCCCCGGGGCGTAATCCCTGGTCGGACGGCTGGTAGGATTTAAAAGGGCCCGGCGCCTTTAATTTTGGGAATTGTCGGGCCGCTGGTCCTTATTTTGGTAGAAATTCCCCGCATCCTTCCAGTTGTTGGTGTGTTTTTTGGAGCGTTTAGAGTGTGTTGGTTCGTCTGATTTTCCGTTCCAGTCCCCCTGTTCGTTTTGACCCCTTGCCTGTTTGCGCCTGCCCCCGACCGTCTGCCGCCCCCGACTACGCCTCCGGTTTAGATTTTGCACCGCTGTACCCGGCCCCCCACGCAAGCAAGTAGTCAGGGGTAAGACCTGGTGCCTCCGCCGCAGCTGACCATCCCCCTTTGGGCGGGGTCTGGGAAACCGGGGGCTTCTTGCTCCCTTCCCCGGGTTTTGGTTAGCTTCATCGCTTGCGTTGGCCCCCGCGGCCCCTCCTCCGTTTTCAGTTTGTAGGGTTCTTGGGTGTGGTTTAAAATCTCTGTCGTTTAGTGGATCTATTTTTCAAAATTTCCCTTTTTTTTCTTTATTTGGGGTATTATTTGGTTCGTTCCGTTTTTTGATCCTAGCTTTGAATTCACCGCCCCCCCCCCTGGGTCGTTCCCCCGTGTTTTTACACACAAAAAATTAAAAAGTAATAAAAGGGAAAAAAGAGTGATTCATTGACTTTTTTGGTCCAGTTGATTTCTTGAAATTTGTGGGGCATTACACCCGGTAGGTTTCTTTATTTTCACTGGGTTTTGGGGACACCAGAAGAACTTGGTATGGCCCTTCAAATCTAGGTTCCAGAGAATCCCCTGACATTTTTTCTTTACCCCACAAAATAACGGGTTTTTGTTTGTGGGTGCTCTGATTTTTTTTGAGTCGGTTTATGGAATAGAGGAAAACCCAATGGGGGCAGGGGGTTTTTTAAAAATTTTATTCCCAAAAACTTATGACATATTTTAAAAGGCTATCATTCCCTGCACTAATGTTGTGGTTGTATTGCCCTTTCAAAGGTGGGCCTAAAAATTTAATATTCAAAAGGGTTTGTGGACCGGTGGGCTGCCTGGGGGGTGTTTCTGACAGAAAAGGGGCAATGGGTGGGGATCTGTGGCCATGGAAGTGATTTTTTCCTTACGGCTTTGAAAATTTTGGGTTTTTTAATTGTGGCATTCACCCTCTCAACCTTTCCCCGAGCTTGGGGAGGGTTTATGGGGGTTGCAACCCAAGGTCAGCTCCTATTTGCTTCCAAATGTCTCTTTTTAATTTTTTGCTGTAAATTTCCAGGTCCTTGTTCGACCCCTATAACTTCGGGGTTTCCCCAAATCTGTACAAAAATTTTAAAAGTCACCCAAATTTTTTTCGGTGGTTTTTGCAGTCAATTTTGGGAAATGGGTGGGCCTCAGGCCCCCCTAAAACCATTTTCCCCCACCACTGGGGCCCTTACTTGTTTTTTTCCATTTTGGGGGCAACTCAATGGGGTTTAATTTCTGGTCGTTAAAAAGGGGTACAAGGGTTTTGGGCCCGTTGTTTTTGGTGGCTTTTTGCCCAAAAGTTCCGGGGTTCCCGCATTTTTAATTTTTCCAAAAACTCTTGGAATAGTTTTCTTCCCTGGGGGGTTGTTTTTCCCCGGTGCCAGTAAAATTGTTAATGGGAAGAAATCTTTTGGTTTTTTCCCTCTGTGGGAAATTGCCATGGCCTTTTGAATTTCAGCGGGATTTTAATGCCTTGGTAGACTAATTTTTTATCTTTTTTCCCTCCGGGAATCCACCCTGTGAAATTCTCAGCTCCCTTTCCCCCTTTTTCCTTTGGGGCCCCTTACTTGGGTTTGAAATTTTTCCCCAGCAGGTCAGCCCCGGGTTCATTTATTTTTTTTCCTTGGTTCTGTTTTTATTTTAACTATTTTCCTTTTTCCTTTTCAATTTTTTTGGGTTTCCCTTTTCTTCTTTTTTCTTCTTTCTTTTTTTTTTCGCTTTTTTTTCTCGGTTTTGTGAGTACAATACAGCCACTCCTGCTTTCCTCGAATTTTGGGGGAAAGGGTGCAGGCCTTAGCGCCTGTTTCAGCGTTGTAATTGCCCCTGCCCTCTCTGTCTCCATTTTTCCCAGGTTTTTGGGGTTTTCAAGAAAGCCTTTGGGCCCGGCGCTGGGAGCTACATTTTGGTCCTGAAAAAAACCTTTGGTTTTTTGATTGGCTTTTCCACTAGCTGTCGGGAAAAAACTCCCCAAGGGCCCATTTTCAGGCCGAAGTCAGGGGCCATTTTTAAAACATGTGGGGCTGTGGGGGTTTATTTTAAAAGGGTTTTTCCCTTTCAGCGAGTTGGGCAAGTTCTGTTACGAAAAAGTTCAGTTCCTGGGGGGGGAATACTAAAAGGAAAAGATGAACCCTTTTAGGGTTTTTATGCAAGTTTCCCCCCCCACAGAAAAACCCTGTAGGAAAATTCGTCCTTGTTCCCCTTGCATATTGGACCCCATCTTTTAAAGAAGCCCTAATCGGGGGTTCTCCGTTGGAAACAGAGACAGTGGGAAAAGGTGGGAAGTTTCGCCTCCATTGTTCAAAGGCGTCATGATCATCAGAAGTGTCTTCATTTCCCTTTTTTGTGGGGGTTTTCGGGTCCCCCATTTTTCCCCCTTGGGAGAGAGGAAGCAGGGTGGCGGGTTGAGGGTAGTACATTCTTAAAGGTTACCTTTCAGGCATCAGAAATTGGCATTTTTAGTCGAAGATTACGTGTTTGGAGCTTATGAGGGGGTTGGGATTGTTTTTAAAACCCCTTAAAGGTTTATGGGTCCCAAATTTAGTAAGGAGGGCCCCAAAAATTTTGTGTCTTGATTTCTTTCAAGAAGGAGTTGTGCAGCGACAAAAAGCTTTTTGGAAAGGAGGAGCAAAAAATGTAAAGGGGGATTATTTGCATGGGGTATTTACCCTAGAGGTTTCAAACGATCACCTTTTTTTTGACCCAAAAACACCCCGAAAACAGGGCCCTTTTTATTTTTGGAGGAAAAAGAGGGAAAATTTTTGTGATTAGTCTGTGATACCCAGAGAGGAGCTTCGAGAATAAGTTCTTTGAGTTCGGAAAGGGGGCCTGGGCCTAGGTTGTGGTTTAAAAGAAAGGGTCCGGGAAAAGGGAAGGGCATAGAGATTTTGCTTCAGGTTGGATTCTTTGGGTATCCATTGTGGGAAAATTTATGTGATGGGGGCCCTAGAAAAATGCCTGTAGTTGTTGAGGCGGGGTGGGTAAAGGGGGATGGACATAACACCCTTTTTTTCGGTCATCAGTAAGGTTTTTTGGTTGCCTTGAAAATTTTAAAGTGCCCAAAGGGAAAAAACAAACTTTTCACAACACCATTGGAGTTTAGATTTAGAAATTGCAGTTGATGGATGCAAAAATTTGAAGGGGAAATGGGGAAAACTTGGCACAGGTGGGAAGGTCGGGGAGCACAGAGTAAAATATCCCCAAATCTGTAGGATTTGGGAAATTCAGAGTTTTTAAAGGTTTCCAAGGTTAAAGCAGGATAAAGACCCTTGATTTAAATTTGTTTTGGGGAGAATTCTGGGCCACTTGGGGGGAAATCTTGCCCGGGGTGAGTTAAAGTCCCACGGTAAGGGGAAAGAAAAAGAGGTATTGGGGAATCCTTATGAAAAAGGGGACGCTGAAAAAAAGCTTTGGCGGGAGATAATAAATTGTGAAGCATTTTAAAGCATATTAAGGGCCTTGGCAAAGAATTTCATGAAAACTTTGGGGGGACCCCAGGGGGTCTAAAAAAAACTGGGGACGTTTCACTGTCTTAAAAATTTTGAACGCGATATTTTTGGGGGGTTCACCAGGGACAACCTTTTTGCGGACAGGGGTGAAATTAGCAGGTGAAAACCCAAGGTGGATGGGGCAACCATTTGTTTGGGGGAGGGCGTGTTTTGGGTTTTTTCCAGAAAAAGTTTGAGTAAAGTTTTTTGGGTTTCATGTTTCCAAGGGAAAAGGGAAAGGGCGAGGAGGTGTGCCCCAGCTTTCGGGGGAAAACTTGGACTGGTGAAAAAGGGGAAGGAGGCCCAACATCATCGGGACCTTGTGACACTATTCGGAAAGAGACTTGATTGAAGATATCTTTTAGGAATGGGGGGAATCGGGGAGGGACAAAAGAAGAGTTTGGGAGGTTTCCCCAGTGCAGGTGCTTCTGAGATTCAGGGAATCAAAGCCCCAAAAAACTTTCCCAAGGGGAAATTAATACTGTTATTTAGCTTTTCATTTTTTGAAGAAGACCCCGCCCCAAAGAAGTTAGTGGGCGGGGTAGGCAAAAAGGGAAGTAGTCTTGTTAGGGCCCAAATGATGTCCAACTGGCAGGGTAGGTCAAGGGGTTTTTGGTTTGGGGGCGCCCTTCCAAAATTTTCCCCGCGGGGAAATGTAATCGGGGGGAAAAGGAGGGACTTCTGGGGAAATTTCAAAATTTTTTCTACACAGATCTAAACTGAACCTGTTTTAAAAGGAAAAGGGAATTTTGAGGGCCCCATTTGGATGGGGGGGAGTGACAGTAAAAAACGGGTTTCCAGAATGATTTGTGGGGAAAATTTTCTGCTGAAGGGAAAGGGGACATTTGGACCGGCCCTTGCCGAAATCCTATGTTTGAGGGGGGTTTGGGAAATTTAAACTGTGTGGAGGAGGAGGTGGTGGCCATTTGGGCCCGCTCACCCGGGATAAGCTTTTGGGAAATTTGATTGTTTTGGTGAGGGGCAAGAAAAAGGATTTTTTTGGAGACATGGGTTTCTGCGTTGTGCTTGTTGATTAAATTTGTTTTTGGTGGCCAAAAACCTGTAATGAGTTTGGATTTTTTTTCGAGTTCTGTTGAATTGTTGTCCATAGCAGAAAGATTTCCCAGTTTTCGGGGGCCTTGCGGCATTTTTCTGGCCAGAGGCCCGGGTTTTCCTTTGGCAGTAGAAAACGGGGTTTTGGGGTTTTTTGCCACGTCCTTGTGGGAAGTGGGTTTAAAAAAAAACGTGAATCATTTTTTGGAGATTACCCAGGGAAAACCCTTGCATAGGTTGATTTTTGAGTATAGGATCAGGAACGTGTTATTGGAAAAGGGCCACCTTAGAAGTCTTCCTCAAGGATGAGAGGAAACCCGGGTTGAGGGGAGCAAGGAAATCTGGGCCCTTTGCAATGGAGAAATTTGGGTTCCCGGCAGTTCGCATATTCGGGCGAACAGTTTTAAAATTTTTTCCGAAAAGATTTAAGTAGGCCCTTTAACAAACGTGGGTTTCCCGTAAACTTTTTTTAATTTTTGTTTTGGATCAATAACCCTTGTTTGGAATGAAAACAGAAAAATTTTGTTTTTTAGAATTTTTTAAATTTCATCGGGGGGTTTTAGTGGAATTGGAAAAAATTGGTTTTAGGACTCGCTAAACGTTCTTTGGCCAAGGGGAAAGAAAATCTGCGGGAGAAATTTCTCCCGATGGTAAGCACAGGTGTCTTCCAAAAAGTATCTTTTGAGGCAAGGGCTTAAAGATAGGCCAAAATTTTCTTCCGCCTTTATGTTGGCCAAAAAGATACAGGTTTTCCCCCTTTGGGTGAGTTTGGTTTTTTTGGGTTTGAGAAATGGGCCCCGGTTTAAAAGGGGCCCTTGGGGTTCTTGTCGGGGGGCCGGTAAATTTGGGGCAACAGGGTTTTTTTTAATTGAGGGGATTAAAAGGCACTTTAAAATTTGGGTTTGGGCCTTGGTTTTAAGGATTTTTTTGAGGAAGGACGGAAGTGAAACTGAAACCCCGGGGCCCGAGGGGTGGGAAAGGGTTGTTGGGAGGGTTTGATGGAGAGGTTTGTATCAAAAGGGTTGTGGTGGTGGGTGTAGGTAAAGAAATTTCCAAACAAAATTGGCAAATCAGTGGCAAAGGGGGAGGTGGAGCTGGGTAAAGGGAACATTGGAGTCCCTCGGTTTTTTCCGGAGGGAGATAGGGGGGCTTTCTTGTTTGGGGGAGGAGTATTAAATGCTTTTCCAAATGTGGGGTTCAGGCTTTTGGGCCCTTTGGGATCCCCTTTTGAAAACAAACCCTATTTCCCCAAGTTTGGGGGATTGGTCCATGATTTTGCAGGTCAGTAAGGTTTGGGACACTCCCGCATTGGTGGGAAAATTTAAAAAGGCCTGGGAGAAATTTAGGGGGATAGACAGAGACTTGAAAACTTTTTTCTTGTGCCAAAAGCCGATATTGGGAATTTTTTTTGAAATCGTAGGCTAACCCAATTATCTGCGATAAATTTTTATTTTGGGGGCCCACGCATTGCCGCGGGGCGGACGAACCGGGGGGGAAAAGGGAAAGGGAGCGCCGTCAGCACAGGCAAGAAGGGCATCACAAACCTTTTGGGATTCAGTTCCACCGTTTACGGAAAATTTTCCCCGAAAACCCCCTACAAGTTGTAGATGTGGGTTTGTAGGGTTGACAATTTCGTAGTATCTTTTAAAAAAACCCAAAATCGCCTTTAATTTAAAACATGAGTTTTGGAGGAAATGTCCCCGATAGAAGGGGAAACGCATTGGGTTTTTTGTGGTGGTGATTGCCCCATAGGGGGGGGGACAGGGGTCTGTTGGTGAAGGGCTGTTTGTCTTGGGAAATGGTTGGTTCATCATAAAAGGGTTGGGCAGGGGTTTATCTGGGGGAAATTTTAAAAATTTTTGTATCTTCAATTTCCCCGGGTCGAAACTTCTCTTTTAAGGGGTCACCCTTTGGGGTAGAGCCCCCAACAGCAATAGGCAAATTAGAATTCCCCTGCAGTATCCTTTGACAAATGCCCCCCTGTGAGAATAGGGGCAACAGATGAGGAAGGGGTTTATAAAAAAATTTTTGATGCAGTGAGCAGTGAGTTAAAGTGGGGTGGGGTTGCAGGTGCGCGAAGGGGTTGCCCTGGTGGGTGCAGCTTGGGATCATTGTGAATAATTTCTGTAAGAAACTTTTGGGTTTTGTCCAAAATGGGGCAGGAGGCCCCGCCCGGAAAAATACTAGGGTCAGGGGAAAGGGGTTAGGAGGAGCAAATGGCCAGGGAAAAAGGAAATTGGGTTTTAGCAACATGGCCCCACCACGGGAAATGGGGAATTGTTCGGGAATAGGGGCCCAAAAACAGGGAAAAGGGAATTGACTGTTTCCAATATGGCAAACCCGTGGGGAAAAGGCGGGCTTTGTTTTGTTATTCTGGTAGGAGGGGAGAGTGAGCCACACCAAAATGGTGCTGGGGGAAAATGGGTGTCTCTTTTATTGGGGAGAAGGGGGAATTTTCAGGGGGGGGATTGGGGGGGGGATGTCCCCTCCCACAGCTAAAACCAAAATTAAACGAAAGGGATTCTGTTGACCCAAAATTTGGGGAGGTTTCCCCCAAAATGGGATGTAGGGAGGTGGGTTTTGGATAAGAGGGATACAATTTTAATGATTAAAAATTTCCCCCCTTTTATCATTGCATTTTAAGCTAACATAATTGTCCTTCGCGGTGGCGAAATGCGTTCTGTGCCGTTAAGGGTGCTTGGGGAAAATTTTTTTTTCATTAAGTAACCCTTTATAACCTTCAAGTTTGTTCCCCTTGAGGAACTTGGGAAAAAACCCCCCTTGGTTTTTCAAATTACAAAAAACTTCATTAATTTTTTTTAATCAGCAAAAGTTTCTTCCCCCCCCTGTTCATCACCAGGGTTTTTGGAAGCTTTTTTAAAACTAGAATCAGCATTTGATTTTGAATTAAAATTTTTTTTTTGAAAAGGGTGCCATCATGAGATCGTTTAATAAAACCCCCATTGGGATGTGGTGAGGGGGGGCTAATTTAAAAAAGGCCAGCGCTTTGAATTTAAACAAAAAGTGGGCCGGTTTTTCAACAATGACAGACACCGCTTAAAAGGCAATTTTGTGTCTCCAAAAAAACAGCCTCTTAAAAAAATTTTTTAAAGGTATATAAAAAAAGGAAGTAAAAATTTTGGGTATATTGGGGTGGTCCGCTGATTGCGGGGGAAAAAAGGAAACAAAACGCAGTTTTGCAGTTTTTCTCAGCCTCTCCCTGATCTAACCCCTTTTTCTAATTTAAGGAAAAAATGGTTTTGGAGGGGGCTAAACCCTGAAAACGGAAAGGTTTCTTAACTTTTGTCCCTGTCTTAAAATTTTTTCTGTCTAAAGTAAAAGCAGTAAGCAGGAATTCCCTTTTGTCTTCCCCCAAAGTTTTATCTCTGGCGGGTTTTACGGAAACTCTTCTGTCTGCCCCAAGTTTATGTTCCCGTCTGCTTGAAAGGGATCTTAAAATTTCCAAATTACCCAGGAAAAGCAGAAATTTTCCCCACTTCTATTTTTAAAAAGGCCTTAAAACTTTTTAAAAAAAACTAAACCTTAAAAGGGTTTTTTTCTCCCTACAGGGGGTTTCAAAAAAAAGCATGAATGAAAATTTTCTGCCACTTCCTGGGTTTAGAATGATAATTTGAATCAGCTTTGCTTGTAAGTCAAAGCGTGCTGTGGTTTTTAGTTGCTAATTTTGGGTCAGATTAGTTTCCCCAAACTACTAAAAAGGGGCTTCTTATCTGATTTCCCTTAAAAAAAAAGCCTAAATTTTTGTTCGGGTTTAAAATTTTTCATAAAAAAATCTTTTTTTGCTCAGCAGCACTGACACTGCCATGACCTGTGTGATGACATCACTCACTGCTATCTCATAGAACAAACAGCAGGGGGAGAATTGTTTACAGGTCAGTTACTGAGGGAACTGAAATAGCCAGGGAGGTCATAAATTCACTTGTATCTCCTTAGGGAAAACAGAGGAACAAAGCAACATATTTGGAAAATGTCTTTATTTTGTGTTCCCTACAATTTGAAAGCTATTCTTTGTAGCGAGACAACCCCTTTAGAAGCCAGCTTCCATCTACCCAGAAATAATAAAGAGAATGAATTGATATCCAGTCACCACCAGCATGAGTTTGTTAGAAATGCATATGAAGGATTCTTTTCTCACTATGAATTGCTGCTAGCTCTCTGCAGTGTAAAAAGAGGAACTAACAGTGGAATTACTGCTGCGTAGTGAAACAGGGGAAGTTTAAGTGCTGGCAGATAACAGATAACAGAGAGGCACTAGCCGACCGATGTTTGAAGAGCAATATATCAAAGAACCAGAGATAGCAATGGCGAAAGGCCAAACCACAAGCACACGTTACGTGTGCAAGAATAAATCAGAGGAGCCACCTGGGCCTGAGCAGGTTACGTCAAAAATGAGGCAAACCACGCCCGGACAAAAATAGCCAGCCCGTAACGGAATAAGAACACTGATTTCAAAGAAATAACGTACTTACCCGTGTTTGTTGACTAGTCAAATGATGACAGGCTGGCCAGATGGTATCGGTCATGGGGGCTACGCCCCAGAAGAGATGACAGGCTCCCCTGCGCTTCCTTCGTTCCGTTTCACGAGTCACGGCACAAATGTGAAGTACAGTTTTAACCCTTTTGTATCTGTACTCTTGCCGATTGCTATCTCCTCCAAATTAAGTATATAGACAGTTTCTAGATGTAATCAATGGATATAAAAGGTACCAACAGAGTTTAATGTTTTCAATACATACCTTCTGCACCTGACACTAGCTACCTGGCTAGTTACTTGGGGCAGCCCCAGCTACCTGGCTAATTAGTGGGGGCAGCCCCAGCTTACTGGCTAATTACAGGGGTAGGTCCTGTCTAGTTACCAAATTAATGGAGGAAGGCCTTGTTTACCTACCTAATTGACGTCTACCTATTTACATGCCACTTATCTGATATTTTTAAATTTCTAATTCTTAGGGTCTAGCATACGCTGTTTGGGGTACAATTACTGTGTAGGGCACCAGAATGGACACTATTACTATTTAGGGCTCTATGGATGGGGAGCTTGTACAGAGTTGGGAATTGATAGGAAAGTGCTAGAAAAGAGAGGAGTCTAAGATGTATTTGTGGTAAATTCTACAGGGACAAGTAGTGAACGGGAGAAGAAGACATTGCATGCTGTACTGGACAGAGAAAAAAATGGAAGGGAACGACTCATCAGGGAAGACATCATGGAGGTTTGGGTCAGATGGAGAAGAAAAGGAGAAGAGAACAACTCCCATCAGAGACGACGTTTCCTGTGAGTCCCTGATGTCAGGGGTTATTTTACTTCTGTGTTTAATCAGTGCTGTATTCATGTGATGGTGACCTGATTACTGGTGATCTGATTAGTGGTGTTGTAGACTTTATTGGTGCTTGTATAAAGGCAGTGTAGGCTTGTCCCTGATTGTAAAGCAAATGCACACTTGACTCTGTGATGAGGGTTTCCTCTGCATCACATTTTCTTTCCTGCTTGTGTTTAGGTGCTTTCACACAGAACATTTTTTGGTGCATTTTTTTCATGCTTTTTTTGTGCAGAAATGTATAGCATTAACTGCTCTGCCTTTCTGCAAAAAAACATATCAAAAACGCACTCAAAATGCTCCATGTGAAAGCACCTTTATGGTGTAGTTTATTTTAGAAAGTGGCGAGGTGCAAAAACAGTGGATATTGTATGTGGGCTGGTGGGGGCTTTGTGCCAGGGCTGCTTTTTATTCCCAGTCCGGCCCTGTTCCTGAGGCTTACAAACCTTCCTTACTGGGGCCTTGCAACCTCCCTTTCTGGAGCCTACAAACCTACCTAACTCGGGCATACCTACCTACCTGGGGCCTACAAACCTCCCTTCCTGAGGCCTACTTACCTACCTGGGCCTTACCAACCTATTTTTGGGCTTGATTCTTTTACCTTATTGAGGCCATGCGTACCTACTTCTAGAAGCCTCTACCTACCCAACTGGGTAACATTATTCTGAGGGGTACAGGCCAAACCTGTAGCACAATATCCAGGGGACTTGTACTCTGTTTCTCACTACCCACCTAGAAGACTGTGCCTTTAAGGTATGGCCTGTACCTGCTCTCCCACCGCTGCGAAGTTTGTACATAGATGTAGGAAAATGAGGGAGGTGTTGGAAATGTGAGAATTCTAAGATATTTGTGTCCAAATTTGCAGGGACAAGTGGTGGCCGGGAGAAGTCATCATGGCAGGCTGGATAGGATGCAAAAGAAAAGGGGAATGTGAACGACTCATCAGAGAAGAAGTTACCTGTGAGTCCTTGGATGTAACTGCACAATAATCACTTATATGTCTGCAGAGCCTGTGTACAACTGGTATCTACCACTATATGGTCAATTCTCCATTCCTTCCAGATCGCCATGATGACTTCTCCCAGCCTCGTCCCTGCAGAATTAACCACACAAACATCTTAGACTCTGCACTTCTCCATCCCCTCCCTACCAATTCCACCCTCTGTACAAACTTCTCATATGGTGAGAGATGGAGTAGGGGGATATGAGGTGATACATAGTGGTCAGGGGGTTATAGAGTGTCAGGTGAGGGTTGGATTTTGTGTTGACACTAGGCCGCAGGGGTGAGAGCGGAGTTAAAGGCCAAAGCTTACAGGCACAATCTCCTGAAAGGAGACAGAAGACCAACCCTTTGGAGATTGTGGTGTGGCTCTGGCCTGTTCTCCATCACCTGCACCGTCAGCCATGACCTTCAGGGGTGCAGGGAATGGAGTTTAATACTATTGGATTTGTTAGACTACGTCGGACCAGCGTAGCATCTATTTCTGAACTAACAGGGTCCCGAGGGAGAGTTTATTTAAATAAACTGCTTTTTATTTTGTTTCTGTATAATTTTTTTTTCCAGCGATAGTAATAGAGGCATCTGACAGACACCTCCATTACTATCGCTAGGGCTTGGTTTCAGCAGCGGCAGTTTTTTTGTCACCCCAAGGCTGACACTGACCCCATGTCACTATTACCCCAATACCCATCACACCAGGGGTACCAGGAAGAGCTGGGTAACCGTCAGAACTGGACTCTCTAATGTGATGGTCTGCTTCTGGGACAGCTGCGGGCTGTTATTTTTTAGGATGAGAAAGGACCAGTAGCCATGGACCTCCCCATTCTGATAGTATCAGGCTGCTGTTGTTGGTTTTACTTACCTTGGCTGGTTATGGAAAATAGAGGGACCCGTTTTTTTTTTAAATCATTCATTTATTAAATCCTACAGTGGGCACTGCCTGTAATCATTACAGTGGATGCCCAGGGGCAGATTCGCACTAAATAAACACATTTTCAAAAAAAAAATGACATGGGTTCCCCCCAAATTTCTATAACCAGCCAGGGTAAAACTGACAGTGGCAGCCTGATACTATCAGAATGGGAAGAACCATTGATACTGGTAACTTCCCATTCTAAAAACACCAGCCTGCAGCTGCTCCAGAAGCCGACCCTCACATTAGAGGGTCCGCTCCTGTCGGTTACTGGCTCTTCCCAGTGCGCCTGGTGCGCCTGGTAATAGTGACAGGGGGTTAGTGTCAGCTGGCTGACACCAAGCCCGAGCGATAGTAATGGAGAGGCGTCTGTCAGATACCGCTATTACGATCTCTGGAATAAAATGAAAAAAAAAAAAACACACACAAACAGAAAAAAACACTTTATTTAAATAAACACTCCCCAACACCCGCCCTCGTTAACCATTTTATTGTAGAAATAGACACAACGTTGTCCATCGTAGTCCACCGAATCCATCATAATCCAAATGGAAACCTGTAAAAAAAAACATCAACCCTACAAATGGGACATCACCCAGTTTTCCTGGACACCTACTGTGGTGATGTCACCCAGCTTTCCGGGATGCAGAATAGCCTATTCAGTGCCCGAGAAAACTGGATGGCATCCCCCATAACAGGCATCTAGGAAAGTTGGGTGCCTGCTGTGGGGGATGTGTCACACAGCTTTCCCGGATGATGAATAGCCTACACAGTGCCTTGGAAAGCTGGGTAACATCCCTACAGCAGGTGTCCAGGAAAGCTGAGTGGCACCCATCCGCCACAGAAAGCACCCAGCTTTCCTGGACACCTGCTGTGGAGGGTTTTCACCCAGCTTTCCCATATGCTGGATAGGTTATTAAGTGTGGGATAGTGGGACAGCCTCCTTGTGTTTCCTAAGTAAAATCCCATGCATGACAGTTGTAAAATGTTTCTTTGTATTCTACTGTTTGGCCACAAGATGCCGCTATGTCCAGTTTCCAGTATATGCAAATGAGGAACATGGTATAAGACTGGCACATGTAGCAGCCATTTTGAAGAAGCTGCTGAGATTCTGATTAGAACAGACAGAGACAGAGACTGAGCTAAAGAAGCCAGGATTCACAGTCGTTCCCAGGGACAGGGGAAAGCCTGACTGTCTATACAGACGCCATCGCAGAGGGAGAGAGAGAACTCCTGGACAAGAAGGACAAGCTGCCAAGATAGAGAGGACTGTCGCAGCCGGACTCCATTCCATCCATTGCCCCTTTGAGAACAGGAATTGCCGGCCATCTTTAAGGTACTGCGGATGCGTGCACGCCAACGAGTTCAGGACTGTGAGAAGGCCTGATATTAGTTTAGTTAGTTAGGGCTCAGTTACATGCCAAAGTAGGGTTTCCAAAATACATCCTCCTGTTCAGGACTTGTAGAGTTTACTAGTGAACAATTAGCTACTTGAACCCGGTTCATCTGTGAGGAAAGTTTGTGTCACGTGGTTTGGGAGGAAGTGGGGTAAATCATTTAAGCTGTGTAAGCTGCGGTGCTGCACCACGAGCGCCTGCAACTGCCACTATACACAATTGTTCCCGTTGGTGATTACGTTATTAAGAAGGTAAGGGGTTATCGGTTTTCCAAACCCACGGTTAGGTAAAGTTACTATGCATCCAGAAAAATACACTTCTGGCGGCGGCTCTGTGCAGCAACAGGGGCTCAGGATACGTATTTGTAAATTTGTGTTTGGGGGATCTGTTCACCATCTTGTTCCAGAAAATTCAGTAAAACAAACCGTTGTTGAGCTGGTGTTGGAGTCGTGTTCTTTGTCCGTGACTTCGCTGTATTCCGGAAAACCTGCCCTCGGTACTCGGCTTACAACTTGGCGTAGTCGTTGCAGGATTACAGCGATCGTTAGGGACGAGCTGCGGGGGAGATCTTCCCCCGGCGTCAATGGTCCCGGGCCCCCAGAGCCAAGCTCAGGGTGCCCCTACAGTACACAACCAAGTGAGTTATGTCCCTTTAGGGCCACTATTGCAATCCCTCCCCAAATTTGACGGGAAAAACATGACACTGCAGGACTGGACAGAAAGGGTGCGTAGCACAATTAAATATGTAACTTAGCTCCGGAACTGGGGGCCAGAGATAGCCCTGGGGGCCTTGGAGGGGGATGTTAGGCGGACAGAAATTTGGTGCGACCTGAGTCTGAAGGGACACACTGGAGAAAATATTCTCGCCGTTGGAAGGGGCCCAAAGGGGGGTTTACCAAAGTGGTGCACCTGCGAAGTTACTTCTTCAACCGGCCGCAAAGAGAGGGCGAGACCCCCATGCAGGACTCTAATGCCCTGCAGGAAACATTGAATGGGATAGGCGGCGAGACCCAGGGGCTATCGGGGCCTTCCCTGAAGTAGATAAGCTACTAAGAGACCAGTTCATTGTAGGACTGTACAATAAACCCTTTAAACGAGGACAAAATGCAGGAATGACCCGAATGACGGCTGCCCTACGTTTTAAATGTCTACTTACCCGCTGTAGAGAGGGAAGAGGAACCCATGCCGTTGTGGTAAAGGCTGTGAGTAGTACCAAGCAAGCAGAGAACAGAGGGACGCAGAGTCTTTAAAAGATGTGGTCCAGGCTTTACGAGCAGAGTTGAGAGAACTTCGGCTTGAGGTGTCTCAGATGAAGGCAGAACGGCCACAAGCTCCAGAAGTGACTTCGGCTTCCCACAGCACCCCTTTCAGATCAGCTCCACAGCGGGGTCCTACCGCAAGAGGTCCACCGGGTGTGCAGAGGTATAGGGGGGCCCCTGCTGGGCTTGTCAAACAGTATGGCCACATCGCCAGAGAGTGTCGCAAACGTTGTAAGGGCAGAGCCGGGGTTAAACTACCAACCGCCGCGTAGCTGGGCGTCTGTGGCGGGCAACAGAAACCAAAGCCCATGCGCGAGGAGTACGATCTTTACGCAAGTAGTTCTGTTATGGAAGCAGAGCTAGAAGGCAGAAAGGTGCACTGTCTAGTTGATACTGGGTCAGAGTTTTACCCTGATGCCCTTGGAGTTCTTTGAGAGGACACTTTGGGCACATGATTGAGCCAGAAGTGGCAGCGTCATTAGGCTGAGGGCAGCCAACAATGGTGAGCTGGGATGTACAAGGGGTAGTTTGGATGAGGGTTTCCCACTGTTTGGACAAGACATTGGCAAGAAGGGAGTTGTGCTGGGATCACCCATCCAAAAGAGGAGTGGATGTGATCCTGGGCAAAGAACGTGCTTCGAGACCTGGATTTACCACCTCTATGCCAAAGAGGGGCCAAAATAAATTTGGGAGGGGCCACCACGCCCCAGCCCATTCAGAAGGTCCTACGACAGATGGTGAGGAGCTGCAGTCTGCAGAAGAGCCCCACATCCGGTCAACCCATTGGGCACGTGAAGGTGTCAGCGAGAGCCCCGATCAAGATCCCGCCACGACACGAAAAAATATTGATGTTGCCGGGGGGCCAGACGGAAATTGAATGGGCTGGAAGTCTTGGTTGAACCAGTCTCACAGGAAGAGTCACAGAACCAACCACTGGTAGCTCGGGTCCTTGCCACTGTGGAGAGGGGATGTGTACCCGTGAGATGCCTCAACGTCATGGACAGCGAGTTGACCATTCCTGCAAATACCCTACTAGCCGAAGTCCATGTTCCTGGAGAAGATATCTCCCGGCGAGAGGACGTCACTCTATGGCCCGACAAAAGGTCGGCCTGGACCTATGCAGTGGGTGTCCAGAAGGGCGAGCCTCCGAAGGCGGAATGGAAGGCCGAGTGATTATGGCTCAAATGGGAATTGACCGCAGAACCCTGACTCCAGGGCAACAACAGCTGCTGGAAGATACCCTCTGGGAATTCCAGGAGGCGTTCTCGAGACATGATGAAGACTTCGGGTGTGCTTCTACCATCGAGCATGAAATCCCCACAGGCGATGCCCTGCCCATCAGAGAACGGTACCGACAAAACCGCCCAAAATGTACCAGGAGTGAAAGACATGGTGGCCAGCATGCTGGAGAAACGGGTGATTCAAGAGAGTCAAAGTCCTGGGCCGCCCAGTTGTTTTGGTGCAAAAAAAAGATGGCAGTCTCAGGTTCTGCCCTAGACTACAGGAAGCTAAATGCCCAGGGGCCATTCGTGAACCTATTTCCCCTCCCGCGGATTGAAGAGTCGCTGTCCGCTCTAGGCCATGCAAAGTTTTTTTTCAAACCTTGACCTGGCCAGCGGATAACTGGCAGGTACCAGTGGCTGAGAAGGATAGGGCAAAACAGCTTTCATTCTGCCTATGGACTCTACGATTCAATCGGATGCCATTTGGGCTTTCCAATCCCCAGGGACATTCCAGCAGCTGATGGAACACTGTTAGGGATCTTAACTTTGAGTCGGTGCTGATCTACCTGGACGATGTGGTGGTGTTCGGGAATTCGTTCGACGACCATCTTCAGAAACTGCGGGAGGGTTTTGGAACGGCTACGAGACCATGGCTTAAAATCAACCCAAGAAGTGCCCGTCTTCCGCAGCGAATAGAGTACTTGTGGCATGTGGTAAATTCTTTAAGGGGTACAGCCAGCCCCCTGTAAGGTGGAGGCAGCCCAAAACTTGCCTCCGCCGTGTACACTACAAGAGGTGCGGGCATTCCTTGGAATGGCTGGGTATTACCGAAGGTTTATTTCCCCATTTCGCCCCATCTGACAGGGCCCCCTTTAAATGAGTTACTTAGGGATACTGCTGTGGGTCCAAAGAATCGCTCTATTGAGTGGGACCTCGGCAGCAAGAGGCTTTTGAAGCGGTGAAAGAGGCGCTACCGTGCTCCAATTCTGGCCTATGTGCGGTTCGACACCCCCTTTCTGGTGTATACTGACGGTAGTCTACATGGGTTGGGGGCTGTGCGTCCCAAGTCAGGAGGGCGAGGGGAGGAGTAATTGCCTATGCCAGTCGGTCCTTGCGGGAGTCAGAGCGCAATCCTTGACAATTATAGCTCCTTTAAGTTGGAACTGTTAGCCCTGGTGTGGGCCATGACTGAAAGGTTCGCAGAGTAACGACAGGTGCAGAGGTGACTGTCATGAGACAACAACCCATTGGCGCATTTGGAGAATGCTAAGCTTGGAGCCCCCGAGCAAGATGGGTGGCACCCATTTCAAAATACCAATTCCGCATTAAGTTCCGGTCAGGGAGGGAAAATGGAATGCCGATGCCCTCTCTCGGGTCCCAGTCAGACTACCATCCTGCAGCATTGATGAGGAATTAGAGGACACTGAAATGCCCGACTTTAGCCAGTTCCCTGCGTTCCAGGACCTGGCACACTCAAGTGGGGTGCGTTTTTTGGATGCCGATGTGTTGGGAAAGACAGTGGTGATTGGCCCGAGGTCCAGGATGGTTGCCCAGATTTACAGAAGTGAAGGGGTGGGTCGGTCTCGGGTTTGGCCCCGACCAGAGGAGCAGACCCAGCTGACTCAGGAGGGGCAAAAGCTGATGAGGCAGTGGAAAAAGCTGGAGTGTTTCCCCGGGTCTCCTGTCCGGGCCATTACTTACAACGGAGTTGCAGCACAGACAAAAAGATTGTTATCCCCATGTCATTAGGGCCAGAGGCTGTCGGGAAGCCCATGAGAGAGGCGCCCAAATTGGCAGAGAAAAAACCTATAAGGGCTCAACGACTGGTGTACTGCCCTGACTTGTTAAGCATGGTGTCTGAAGCTTTCCCCAAGTGTCTACCTGTGGGTTAAGTAAGAGCACTGAACTGCGGGCTCCCGTTCAGGGCCATCCGGACATCTGCGCCCCTAGAGCTCCTGATGATTGACTATGTGCAGATTGGGTACTTGCCTCTGGGCATTCGTACTTTTTGGGTCATGACAGACCATTTCACTAAGTATGCCGTGGCTTTACCCACTAGGGATCAGACTGCAGAGTCTGCTGCTGGGGGCGGTTTCTGCAAGCACTTTATACAGGTGTTTGGGTCCCCACAGAGGTACATTCGACCAAGGGGGTGTTTCCAAGGGCTTAATGAGCGAACTGAAACCAGTTGTATGGGATTGAGCGTTCCCGTACTACTCCGTATCATCCGCAGGGAAGGAGCTTGGCCCGGTTTAACCACACCCTTATCCAGATGCTGCAGATTTAGAGGACAGCAGAAGGCTAGGTGGCCTGAGTACTGCCTGAGCTGATGTGGGCCTATAACAATAAAAATAATAATTAATCTTTTTTTCTTATAGCGCCACATATTCCGCAGCACTTTACAAATTCAGGGGTAAAACTACAGTCTTTACACATTAAAAGAAACTTACAAATGAGACACAAGGTGTGGGGGCCCTGCTCTTTGAGAGCTTACAATCTATTAGGGTGTATGGGTGAAACATAGGGTTTAAGAAGTGCCAAGTTTACAATGGTCCGGCATGTTTCATAAAGGGGATGAAAAATGGATGAACCTGCCACCAGACTGTACATCTATATACAGATAAGTGCCTGTGAGTGCCCAAGTGCAGGGAGTGACAGTGTGTGTGATAGCAGTTAGGGATCTTGGTGGGCCAGACCGAGAGAAGATGTATTTTCAGGGCCCTCTTAAAACTGTGAGGGTTGTGATGTGCCTGATCGCCCGCGGTGCATATTCCAAAGAATTGGTGCCCGCACAATTGGAAATCTTGATGAGGCGGGCATGGGAGGTTCGGTGATTGAGGAATGTAGTTGATATCATCAGAAGGCGGAGAGCATGGGTTAGGGCGGTGGGACAGAGACTAGGGAGGAGATGTAGGGAGGAGCAGGCTGTGGGAAGCTTTATGGGTGAGAGTGCTGAGTTTATACTGTACCCTTTGTTGGATGGGCAACCAGTGCAGTGACTGACACGGGGGTAGAGGCATCGGGTATAGCGGCTGGAGAGAAAGACAAGCCTGGCTGCTGCATTCTGGACAGATTGGATAGGGGGAGATTTTGCAGAGATAGAGACCGATAAGCAAGGAGTTGCAGTAGTCAAAACGAGAAAGAATAAGAGCAGTAATGAGAGTTTGAGTCATTTCCACAGTGAGAAATGGACGGATTTTGGAGATATTCTTGAGGTGCAGGTGACAGGAGCGGGTAAGGGATTGGATATATGGGGAGAAAGGTCAGATCAGAATCAAATAAAACCAATATACAGCGGGCCTGCTGGCCTAGGAGAAATGGTGGTACCCAACAGAAACAGAAAATAGCGGGGGGGAGGGGTTGGTTAGTAGATGGCGGAAATGACAGAAGTTCGTCTTAGTGAGGTTAGTTTCAGATGGAGAGAGGACATTTATATCAGAGACGCGGACAGACAGTCACTGGTGTTTTGTAGCAAGGCTGGAGTGTTTTCACGGGAGGAGGGGGGTATAATTGGGTGTCATCCACATAGAGATGGTACTGGAAGCCAAAATCTACTGATGGTTTGTCCCTGGGGGCTGTGTACAATGAAAAGAGGAGGGGGGGGGGGCGTGTCCGGACGCTGCACAAGATGGCCGCAGCTTAGTGGAGCTCTGCAGACCACCTGCCATAGATTGGGGCTAAACTGAAGAAATACTGCAGCTAGAGACCTGAATCCAGCAGACATCGGTGGCAGACACTGAGGAGTCACCGCGGATACTTTATTTACCTTTTCAGAGGACCGGGTCAAGCTGCGACAGGATCCGGAGCTCTCTGGCTGGGCGCGAAAGCATCGGGGGGCCCACAGCGAGGAGGGGGCGGGGTTTAGGGGGCCGAAAAGCAAGGGGGAGG
>JAODAL010054202.1:0-24780 GCA_025379985.1 Phyllomedusa bahiana | reverse complement strand
TATACATGCAAAACGCTGCAGTAAGTGGGGGAAAAACAGTGTTCAACAAAAATGTCCAGAATAACATTTGTGGGGTCTCTGTATTTGTTCTGAGAAATAGTACTGCCTCCCTCAGATCCTGCATACATGACCTCACATCTGATCTCATTATTTCCAGGTTAGAGAACGGCCTCTCTACACTATCTTGGGTTGGTGGAAAAACGGTGACCACATGGGCAACATCTCTAACAATTTCAGGGTATAAAGGAATTGCCTCATGCAGTCAATTTCTTATGAACGGTTGGACTCTTCTACTTCTTTGACATCAAGTAAAAAGTTTGCTGAAATCTGATCAATCTGGTTGCTATGGGAGTGGAAACCTTTCCGCTGTGACAACACAACTGATGAGAATGAAGATATGGGGCAGTAGCACTGGCAAGACCCAATCTCTCTTGCTCTTGGCACTGCTTTGAACTAACTGGACCAATTCATTATATATTTTGGGAGTCTCTGACTCCACAGCCCTTGTAGTTTCACTATCCAGCAGGATAACAACTCTAAACATACAGTTAGAGCTACAATGGAAGGGTTTATATGAAAGCAGATTCATGTGTTAAAATGGCTCAGTCAAAGTCCAGACCTAAATCCTATTGAGAATCTGTGCTAGGACTTGAAAATTGCTGTTCACAAATGTTCACCAACCAATCTTACAGAGCTATTGTGCAAAGAAGAACGGGCAAAAATGACAGCCTCTACATGTGCAAACTTGGTAGAGACGTCCCACCAACAGACTGCAGCTGTCATTGCAATTAAAGGTGGCACTACAAAGTATTGAGGCTGAATATCACACCACACTTTTAAGCACGTATTATTTGTTTACACTTCTCAACTACTTGCTACTTTATCACATAAAATATCAATAAACACCGTATTTTTCGGACTATAAGGGCGCGTTCACACGGCATAGGACAAATACCGGCCGGTATTTGTCCCGTTTAGCGCCCGTCCCCACAGCCGCGGGGGGTGGGGGCTTTTCTCCGCGATGAGCGGAGAAGAGCCCTCCCCCCCCCCCCCATTGAGAAGCACACATTCCCTCCGGTTTTCGGACGGAAGATTGTGCTTCTACAATGATTTGCCGCCGGACCGCCAGCGGCAAAACCGTCCGACGGCAAAACCCGTGCAATGAGGACTGCTGCACGGGTTTTCCATAGAGCACAATTGTGCTCATTTTCGGCCGGTTTTTCAGGCGGTCTGAAAAACCGCAAACCAGCTGAAAAAACGGCCGAAAACCCGTGCCGTGGGGACATGCCCTAAGACACACTTTTATCCCCAATTTGTGGGGAAAACAGGGGTGTGTCTTATAGCCCAAATATCCTCTCAGGCCGGCAGGAGACTGGAGTGCCGCAATGCTGCAGGAAGCCTGCAGCGGGGTTTATAGGGTTAAACCCGCCGCTAGGGTCTCCGTAGCATCGCAGAACTCCAGACTCCTGCCGGCCTGAGAGTATTCAATGTGGGCCGCATGCACTCAGTGGGTTGCGTGCAGCGGTGGCTGCTCGTTGATGGCGGTGGGCCTGCTCCATTCCTGCTCTTAACACCTCCACCGCCGCCTGCTGAATGAGGAGCGGTGCCGTCATGGCAGTAGGAAGCCTCATGTAGGCTTCCACAGCCTATGGCAGCGTGTAATAGGTAATGAATTAAAGTCCCATGTACAGCAGCAGGACAAGGAACTGTGCCCATCGTGGTCAAATAAATCACCCCCTTTTGCAGTTTTACAGATAAAAAAATTAAAAAGTCACACATATTTGGTATAACAGCGTCTGTAAAAGTCCGATCTTTTAAAATACAACATAATTTATCCCGTACACTGAACACCGTAGAAGAAAAAAATTCTAAAACACCAAAATTGTGTGCATTTAATATCCCCAAAAATTGGAATAAAAAAAAGTGATCAAAAAGTCACATGTATCCCCAAAAAAACTACACTTCAGCCCACACTTTTTGCCTCAATTTTTTTTCCTATTTTCCCCCTCTGAAACCTAGGTGCGTCTTATAGTCCAAAAAATATGGTACATTTAAGTATGTGGCTGTAACATCTAAAAGTGAGAATAGTTCAAGGGATAGGAATACTTTTGTAACGAACTGTATTCAGACGCGGTCTCGATTTTTTCAAAGTGACTAATAATAATAAAGTATAATAGTCGGCAATTATAAAAGTCAGCTCCAAGTAACAACAAATAAGCGCCAATACTAAACCTAAGGTGAACCAATGCTCTTCTGTCGGGATCCAAGAGAGACCCAATATTTTCTGTTATTGTTTCTTTTTCATCAAACTGTAGTTCAGTCCTTTCTCTTTACTTACTCTGGGTGGAGAAAAGCTTCCTGACATCTCCCTTATTATACTAGTCTTACCTTTTCTACAAAATATGGCAACTGCCTCGAAAAGAGCATCTCCCACCCGGGGTTTCTGCAGCATTTTGTCTTTTCTTGACATGGATTTTACATTTTAAGGACATTGATTAGCCCCATCCAACAGAGCTAATCCACATCCTATTTCCTGATGCATTTTACATGATAAATACATGGAAAACATGAAGAGAACTGCCCTGCACTCCCAATTTTTACATGTCATGTGATGCATAAAAACACACACAGGGCCTCGTTTATGAAAACGGTCTATGCCTATGTCTGTCCTTCTTGTCCATAAGAACCAATCAGAGCCCAGCTTTCATTTCTTTTACTGCTCTTGAAAAATGAAAGCTGAGCTCCGATTGGTTGCTAGGTCAATAAGGGTAGTCTTAGGTTTTTATAAACGAGGCCCCATGTGAGTAAATATTGCACATCACCATTCAAGCCCATGCGACACTTGATGCATAAAATGGTGCATAAAACACCAAAATGCGCAAAATGCACATAAAAAAATGCTAAAATAGAAAAATAAAAATTAATCAGCAAATCAAAAAACATTTTAAAGAAAATTATGTAGGTGCCTGCTGGCATGGCAGCAAACAATGCAAACACAACAACATATTAGTAGCTCTCTGCAAACACTAAGAGACAGTCAAAGTGAATACATAAACTATTTTAAAATGCTTTCTGCAACCATTTGAATATATGAAAATCCAAAGTTCTTAGCAAACATGAAAAAATGCTGTGTGAACCCAGCCTGAGAAAACCAGAGCGGGAAAAAAGGAGGCTGGTAAAAGAAGAAGGAAGAATTTGCCTCCAATAAGATGTTGCAAAGTTTCTTATTTTTGCATTTACCACTGGTTTATGTTTTATGATTAGAGGGGTGTTCCGGGATCAAAGAAAGCTTGATGGTCAGTCGGGGCTTGATAAAGTTAATACTCATACTTACCTCCCGGACGCTCCAGTTCGGTCCCAGCGCAAGTCCCGTTCAGCCAGGAATAAAGCAGTCAACGTTCATCGTTCAAGTGACAGATGCAGCAAATCACAGGCCACAAAGTGACCGCTCTAGCCAGTGATTGACTGTGCCTGTCAAGTGAACAATATCCATTTCATTGCTTCAGTGGGGATGAAGGGACCAGATGCCAACGATGAACAGGAGCCTCAGGGAGGTAAGTATGAGCCTTATCTTCTATTGTTTATCAAGCCCCGACAGACCAACCAGCATTTGACTCAGTCTATGTTCACACGGAAATTATTGGGACGTATCTCGCTCCGTAATTCGCGCCGTACTGCGCTATATACGGGGCGAGATACGTCCTAGTCATTACGGTAATCCACAGTTCTCATAGAGAATTATGGATTACGTCTCCTCTCCCTGCTCGCACAATACAGCGAGCGGGGAGAGATAAGTGACATGTCAATTATTCACGCCCCGCCCCCGAGAACACAGTAATTGCGGGTGAAATACGTCCAGACAATTACACCGTGTGAACCCTGCCTAACACCCGTTTAATGTTGAGATATTGCTTTGCTTCTTTATTTCAGAATCTATCATCTACGCACCGAGTAAAAGCTGTGAGCTGTTCATGCTTGCAGATTTTCACTGCTGATTTTACCCCTTCAATGTACCAGGCTGAGATTCCTGCAGAAAAGATTTAATTTCTTAGTCAATTTATAGCTTTAATAGATTAGTTATAATTAAACGGTTTTTAAATAGGAAGGCAAGGAGAAAATTATGAAAAAAACTTTTTCATTCTTATATATTGATTTTTTTACACTTGAGTAATTCTTCACGTTTTATTAATGAAAAAAGTGTCCATGTTACACACAATAGACTGCCTACACGGGAAAAAAAAACTGTGCCTATATATTACACTAGTACAGTACAGATCTTGTTCACATCTAACAGTCTTTCGTGGACAGTTAATCTCCATGTACATTTATATATACTATGACCAACCAGCTGGTAGAGGGGGTTATGTGCCATGCAGATTGTTTGGCTGTGTCTACACTGCACAGGAAAATGATCCTATCTTGGGCGCTTTTCGTTTTGTAAAAGCGCCCAAGATATGATCGTTCCTGCGGCCCCATAGCCGGCAATAGGAAAGACGAGCTGCAGTCTACACAGCCGGTCTGTCCTCTGCCCGTTGTATAATACGCCGGCGCTTCTCGTTTTCTTGCCGTCTTCCTATACAATACAATTGTATGGGCGACGTCAGGAAAACAAGAAGCAACCGCGGTTTTTGAACAAAGCGTGACAAAAGCCGCGGTCCTGCATCGGAGAAAAACCGAACCCTTTTAGGCCACTTTTTGTCCGATGCAGTGTAGACACAGCCTAAATCTCAGCGGGATTCTAGAGGGGCTATTTCCGTGGTACACTCCAGTTTTTACACAAAACTGGAGCAGGAGTCCAGGTGTAGTCCAATTAAACTGCCTTTATTACTAGCAAGCTTCTTTCAGTTGTCTAAATTGTTCAGAAAGGTGTTTCAAGTAAGTAACCAATTCCTGTGTTTGATGTCTTGTGGATACAAACACACTAACTGAATACTCACTTTCCAAACAGTTCAGATAAGTGAAAGCAGCTTGCTGGTAATGAAGGCAGTGTAATTGGAGCACAGATAAAACTGCAACAAAACTGCTCTGTGTGAAAGAACCCTAAACGGGAAACGTTACCTGGGTGCAGGTTGGAGAGAGACTCAGTGTGGAGTATTTGGGAGCAAAAGACTGCTGCATTAGGGTGCTTTCACACGCAGCTGCGTTTTTAATATGTTTTTTTGGAAGCGTTTTTTGTGCAGAAATGTACAGCATTAATTGCTGTGCCTTTCTGCACAAAAAACACATCCAAATAACGCAGCTGCGTTTCTGATGCGTTTTTGGGCAGAAATGCACAGCAATTAATGCTGTACATTTACGCACAAAAAAAAAATAAAAAAGCATAAAGAACGCACTGTGTGAAAGCACCTTTAGGGCTTGTCCCCACGGCACTGGTTACTTTTTGGTTTTTCAGACAGTTTGCAGTTTCACACACCGTGTGAAAAACAACAAGCAACGTACCCCCACAGACTTCTGTGGAAAATCTGTGCAGCAGTCCCCACTGCACGGATTTTCCGCTAGACGGTCTGAAAAACTTAGAACATGTTCACTCTTCCCCACGGTTTTCGGGCGGAACATGAACATGTGGGTGCGAAGGAGGAGGGCTTGAATGGGCAAACCGCAGACAAAAGCTGTCCCACTGCAAGCCAAAAATAGACCAAATTCCGACAGGTATTTGGTCTTTACCATGTAAATGCACCCTTAAGGTGAATTTTCCAACCTGTGACCGGGTGATTTCCCAGGGTCATTTTTGCCTGTAAGCAAAAGGACTATACTAAGAACACTGTGCTGCAAAATTTGTGTTGTTCTTTTTTGCTGAAGTGAAGAACAGTTTTTCTTGGACGGCTGCAGTTAAGACTCCTCCTGTTTTATTTTTCTGCCTGCTGGGGCCTGCTATTTATGACACTAGCTCTCATAATATGTATGTATATATATTTACGCGGTAGACTGGAAGAGGTTTATTAAAGGGGTTTTGCCACGATCTCATTTCATACCTCCTGTATCCTGCTCTTCAGCTCTGTGTGCTCAGAAGGGGGCGTGTGTGACTTGTTTGAATTGCATATCATGTGACCCAGCAGGATGACATCATCATGCCTTTCCGCTCTGTAGTCAAAGGAAGGTCTGTTTATATAAAGCATTGTGAGTAGCTGAGAGGTAAAGCTTTTGCTTCACAGCACAGGGGTCCTCGGTTCAAGTCCCTGCAGGAACCAAAACTGTTTTTTTCCTCTATCAATGCACAGACCTCATTGAGGTTTCTTTTTTTATTTATTTGCACTGTTTGACTAATTACTAAGGAGGACAGAGGACGGGAGTAGAATGACAGCACCTTGGGTTTGAACACTTCAGTAGCTGCCTGAGAGGAGAGGTGATGTCTAAGCATGTGCGACCAGGACTGAGAGCTCCTCAGTCCTGGCCGTATCCCCTGGAGACAAGCTGTAAACAATGGATCACTAAAGGAGCAGCTAAGACCAAAACGGTGCAGAATTTTTAATAATAATGAATGGTGAAAATGTTTGTTATTTCATTTGCAAGTTTCCCACGTCTCTTTTACTTCGTGGCAAAACCCCTTTAAAGGACATATGGACAATTCAGATGGAACCAATGATATGTACATTAAACATCCATGCCATGCACTGATAAATCCACATATGATTGGTCTGTACTTAGAAGTATCTAAAAACACAAGGCAGAGCAGTTAAATAAAACATGTACTATATTTCTTAATATGAATAGCTAGAAATGAGTTGCTTGTCCATGTAGAACAATATACTGTGCTTACAATCCTGTGAGTGTTATTAACCAGACACAAATAGATCCAGTGTGCCTGCAGTGAAGGATGCTTTGTGGGTCATGCAATATAATTGTATTTAGTGGACAGAAATAGTCTGCTGGTTTGAGTGATGAGTCCTGGGGCAATATGGAATCACATGCAGAGATGCAAGCAGTACGCCCTATGTGACGTTTTCCCATGTCATAATTATTTGCTTGTAATTCATCTAGGCCCTGTACATGTTGCTCTCACACACAGAGCTTTTGTTGTCTATAAGAAGATGAAGCGCCATAATATGAGGAAGTTAATGAATAGGACTACATCCTGCAAACATATGAAACTATATAAATATATCTAAATACTGAAGAAAATCCGCAGCACTCACAAAATAGCGAGAAAAAAAAAAAGTGAACAGTGCTTTATTACATGTAAACAGGCAACGTTTCGGCTCGAAATTAGCCTCTCTCAGGCAAACGAAGGTGGAGTAAACAAGTATTTAAAGGGTGGAGACAATCGATATGCAGATCCGTCAAAATAAAGTGACAGTGAACCATAACAAAATGTCTAACACGTGATAAAAATTGCAATACAAACACACAATAGTTAATTTATAAGATGAGTGTGAAAAAAAGGATTAAGAGGGACATGTATGAGCCCCGTTCGCTATATTTTTAAACGGGCGCAGTCCAGTATCAGGCACATTACAGAGCGCTCGCGACACTTTGTAATGCACCTGAGATCGGGAGGAGTGTTGGAGGCGGGGCGCACTACAACTGTACGAGATTACACATTTACAGCTTCAGTACAGCAAATCCAGGTGCATTACTGCTGGAACAGGTAAACCACTTTTAATGTGGTTTACCTGAGCCAGAATTGTTGCTTCTGCGCTAGAATGCACCCGATTTATGACTCGCAGTAGAACAGGTTCATAGATTCAGGCGCATTCTACACTACTCTTGTGAAGCAAAAAAAATGGTGCCTGGGTGCCAAAAATCCCACATGTCGCCCTAAGCGTATATAAAGTGCAATTAATAGACAAAAATTGTGTTAATTACTTGTTACAATTACATGATTAGACCTGTGATGAGGGTCTTTTCCTGCTTGCACCCAGCTGCATTTTTTTTATGGAAGTGCTGTCTGTTTCCTATTATATATAAGATATCAGCCTCAGCAACCATATGTTGCATATGCAGGCAGGTGACCGCTGAGGCAGCGATTGGCTTTTGGTCACATGAGTAATGTACCAGATGTAATCAGTAGGGAAACAGTAGGGACGGTGCTGGATTGGAGCATCTAGTGCCCAGTGGAATACATTTTTGGGGTCCATCCTACAGCTACTGTATGTGACTGCAGATTGTCGTGGTCCACACCGCTGTCCCCGCTCCAGACTGCAGACATGCCCTTGTCCCTGTTGCAGCCCCTGACCCTTCTCTCAGCGAGTACTCACCTCTCCTCGCTCCTGCTCAGCTTCCGTCTGCTGCAGGTGTCCAGTTTGGTGATTCTCCTACATTGATCCTGGCCTCGGGTTGCTGTTATGTTACCTTCGCTTACTGATGTCCTGGTTCCAGTTACTTGTAATACTGTTACCTGCCGCTATGCCAGTCTGCTATCAGCCTAGGTCTCTGCTACTTATCTATGGTTACATCTGTCTGAGCTCCATCACCTCTGCCTGCACCCACAGTTCTACATCCGGCATTTTGGCTGTCACAGTAAGTGGCCACATCAGGGATAGCACCCTGGGAGTCCCCTGTAGCCAAGTCCAACCCACCATGCGGTGGGCTCTGCTGATTATCAGGGGCTCCTTAGACTCTGCCGTGGTCTACACCAGCTCTCATACAGAGGATCAACATTACTCTTGTTACACACATACTACCCACGATTCTTACTTTCTGCCGCTTTTTTTCTGCCTTTTTCCCTAAAAAGAAGTCCCCTGTCCACCATACCAAGAGGTCCCCTTTGCTCCCCTGTAGGTCAGTCCAAACCATGGCAAAGCAGCGGTGGCGCTAAAATGTACATTTTGTTTTGCGATGAGGAAAACAAGAGGGATTCTTAAAAAAAGTTGAAAATCTCTTTTAATTTTGAAAACCCCAAATGAAACTGATAAAAATTTTCAGGGTTTTAGTATCTTTTAATCCAAAAACTGAAAGGACGGCTCCAAAACTATACTTAGGATAGAGGTGTAACCAACAGCTTTGTACCAACTGAAGCCTCCTGCGCACAACCAGGATAAGAGGATGTAACCCTGTGATCGAGGCAGCCTGTAAACGCAGCTTGATCAAAGAGGACCTTCCTACGGTGTGTAAATAAAAACCATTTTTCCCCAATAAAACCCTTTTGGTCATCCCTTAACGGGTCGGGGCGGGCCTCAAAACAAAATTTGGAAAAAACTCTAAAAAATGTTCAATTTTTTCAAAAGTAATGATAAATCACAGTAAAATATGTTTTGTATCAAAAGCTATTTGGCATCACTAAAAAAAGGAAATAACTAACAATGAAGTGAAACTGAAGGGTTATACAGTATTGCAAAACGTGAGCTTGTCACATTGCCAGGGATATGATCACACCGCCGCAAAACCAATTCAGGAGTAATTCTGAAGGGGGTCAGGCTGGAGCCCAACCCCAGGGTGACTGACTGAACTAAGTTAAAAATTTTTGGACAGGGGGTCAAACTTGAATGGGAAAATGTGGGGAAATCAACAAAAAATTGGGAAAAAAAAATGCAAAATTTTTCAACTTAAACACCAAATACATTAAAAAAAAAAGTTAGTATTATATTATCAAACTGGAAAATTAAATTTTAAATTTAAAGAAAAATAATAATAAATTTAAAAAATTTAAAATATATAAATCCCAAAAAAAATCTGTAACGGCCCGGGTTAGGGACCATGGAACCCCAAAAAACGGTGGCAAAAAACCGCGCCAGGGGAAAGAAAACTAGTAGGTCCCGGTTTTACCAGACCCCCGCAAAGCGGTGGACTTCTGCGGGGGAGTCACCCCGGTCGCACCCCGACACGGTGGCTTGCGGGGGGCAGCCGAGGGCAGCAGGTACAGAATGTGAACAGACCGTATCGGGGGCACAGGAAATCAGGGCAAAAGGGGCAGAGAATTTTGGAAACGGAAACACAAAGGGGCAGACACGGGAAGGGAAAACACATTAAGGAACTCCTTTTTTCTAAGGGCCCAGGGGAACATAACCCGCAAGGAAGTAAACCCTGGAACCCAACCAATAAAAAGGGGCAGCTCCCCTCAATTAACCAATTACCCCCGGCGCCTGGCCCTTTAAATTTACAAGAAGAGGGGACGGCCCCGGCCGGAGAGGGCGCAATGGGACAGGGGTGCGGTCTGGTGAGTATTCAGGAGTCCCCCCCCCGGCACTACCCCCCCCTTTAAACGGAACCCGGAGAGGGGCACGGGGGCCCCCGCGGCCCCCCGGGCCGGGGGCGGCCATGCTCATATCCCTATAAAATGTATTAAAAAATTAAAAAAACAAAAAAATAAATTTTTCTTTAAAAAAACCCACGGAGAACGTAGTTTTTAATTTACATTTTTTACTACATTAAATTTTAAATGTACTTTTGCTGCTCTCACCCTTTATTCTACATAAAGCAAGAACCAGCACAGCACAGGTATTGCTGGGACCTGTGGTCCACCAAGTAGGATTAGTACCATAGTTTCTATTCACTGACATGCTATTCTAAGGACTTCTCTTATTTCCAGCCTATCTATAACCTTTATACATGTTAGGTGCATTACTTATGCGCCTAAGTTCCGTAATGCGCCTAACACATAGGCGAGGTACAATGAACTTTACACCATTTATGAACGCACAAAAACCACTTCCATACATTCAGGTGCATTATACAGTGAAAATGAGACTCCACTACTCACTTCGATGCATCTTCCTTCAGACATGTCGCCCTTTGTGTCAATGAGTGGAGATTCCAGACAGGGCTGCCATCAATAATTTTAGGGCTCCCTATAACCAAAGCATTTGGACCCCTAAGTTCTTTTCTTGCACCACGTCAGTGGGTCCCTATTATTAAAAAAAACTTTGATCAGGGCCCCTGACAAGAGTACTGCCAGTACTGCCCTAATGGCACCCCTGGTTCCAGATAACTGAACATGGGGACCGCAACCGTGTCTGTTCACATATAGGATCTACATGGATGGGGTAGGACACATATTGATTTGTACATTCTGCACCACAAATAATATGTAAGATCTAGTCTTTAGTATTATTGATAAAAAAGTTGGTTCTACTAAACCACAATCATAAAGATAAAGATATATAAAAGGGCACATTTATCAACAGTTTTGTAAAAAAAAAAAAAAAAAAAAAAACAAATTGCAAGGGCGAGGTATGAATTTTAAAAAAAAACGTGTCAGATCTATTAGGCCATGTCCCCACGGCACCGGTTTGTGGCCGGTTTTGCAAACCGTCTGAAAAAACGGCTGCAAACTGTTACACGGGCCGCTATGGAAAACCCGTGCAGCAGTCCCCACTGCAAGGGGTTTTCCGCCCGGCGGTTTTTCAGACCGCCGGCCACCCGGAAATCATTCTACTTGTTCATTCTTCCAACTGGTACTTGGCCTGTGCCGTGGGGACGCGCCCTTAAGAAGATATACCTGACATACATGAAAATATGGGGCCACTTACAGCATGAGAGAGCGCATCTTTTCCTTATGCTTTGTTACAATTGTTGAGTGTGTAAACTAAAATTTGCACAAAGAGATTAAAATGAATAAATTACTAGTTATACTCGATCTTTATTCTGCTCTAAAAGACGGTACCCGCAGATTGGACCTCATTCTCAATTTTCTCTTAAAGGAGTTATCCGCTTTGTAAAACTTCTCTCTGTTTGATGGAAACCTTAAGGCTATATTCACAAGGCTTATTTGCGGGGCGTGGATGGGGGGCGGGGTGGGAGCGGGGGGGCCGGCACCTCGCCGGCCCATAGACTCATTACTAGCGCCGCGTATACGCTGCTAGTAAGGCTATGTTCACACGGCTCAACTGCGGGACGTAATTACGTCCTGCAATTACGCCGTGTGGCCGGGTGGGAGCGGGAGAGGGAGCGGGGGGCCGGCACCTCGCCGGCTCATAGACTGTCATTACTAGCAGCGCGTATACGCTGCTGGTAATTCACATGTCACTTATCTCCCCGCCCGGCGGATTCGCCGAGCAGGGAGAGGAGACGTAATCCATAGTTCTCTATGAGAACTCTGGATTACTATAATGACTGGGACGTATTTCAGTCCGTAATTCATGCAGTACGCCGCGAATTACGGGCTGAAATACGTCTCATTTTAAGTCGTGTGAACATAGCCTTACAATAAACTGATCACAAAGTGTCTAGCGTTTAGCTGTAAAGAGAAAATTTTCCTAAAGAGCCACCACAGGTGAAATAAAGCTTTACATTGACAATTCACATCAATGGGTTGTATGGGGAAAGCAGGACAGGATAGGTGCTCCAGAGCAAGAGAAACTGCTTATAACTGCTCTCTTCTCTGGCCAAGATGTGAGGTTTAGGATTATCATTCTATTAACTCAGTAAAGCCCCTCTATTACCTTAGTATTCCCAAAGAGAAAAATATATATATATATATATATATATTGTGAGACAGTGACAGGGGGAATAGTGACGGTAGATATATTTCCCAAGAGTCCCCCTCTTATGCTGGCTTAGGCGGTATCTGGGCAGATGCGTTTTCACCGAGGGGCCCTGGGCTCGGTAAAGGGAAAGGGCCCGACAGCATAGGTGTCAGTAACACTATGTTGCTGACACATTTTTAGTGTAGCGGTTCCAGTCCGCTTAGTCTGGGTCGGCCTTTCTGGAGTGGTCAAAGAGCCGGGTGGGTGGCCACTCCCACGCTCCAGGTGAGGCGGGACTCAGGCCTATAAAGCCTGGATCTACAGGCCTGTGTGGAGTGCTGGTGTCACTCTGAGGAAAAACCTTGCTGTGAGTTAACAGAGGGCTTTCTGCTTTTCAGCCCTAATGCTATGTGTAGCTAGCGCTCACCCGAGCAGGCTTTTTATTTTCTGTTTAGCTGAAGTTAAGGCTTGTTTTTTGTTAAGTTCTGCGGGAATAAACCCAGGCAGCGCCTGGAACTTGAACTTTATCTCGTGTAATGTCTCTGTCTGTGGAAGCCCTGTTTCCCTACCTGACGCTAAACCTCCACATATGGTGCTTCGGGATGCGGGCAGTCAAAACATTAAAGAGACATACATGTGTTTTGCTGCAACTGTTGCTAAGGGCAATGACTCGTGGAAACTGGCTAAATAAGGCTGAAGTCCTATGTCCTGGATAAAAGCTGCCACTACACAGCCACCAGACGCGGCCAAGATGGACGAACTGGTTAAAAAAAAACTCATCCGGGCCCAACAGCAGTCTCCAGCTGATGACAGCCAATCAGCAGAATGTGCATGAAGAGGCTATGTGGGCCCAGGCGGAAACCAACGCACTGCTAATAGAGGCCAATCGACTCGCCTTGCAAGAACAGCAGCACATTAACCGCCAGCTGCAGGAGCAGGTACAAGCCGTGGCGCAAAGTGTGCAGAGGACCCCAAAATTTTCGCTTTCCACCACCCGGGCTGCCGTACAGACGTCTCTACAGAAGATGGACGTCACGGAATGTCGAGGCATACCTCGCGCTCTTGAAAGGGTGGCAGGCGAAGAAACCTACCAGTGGCCCCACTGGCGGAGTTAGTGGCGACTTTTCTGACTGGCGAATCCCAAAAGGCATATTTTCACCTCTGCGAGCAGGATGCCCGGGACTATGCCAAGTTGAAGGGTGAGATTTTGGATCGCTTAGGAGTGAACGTCCATGTGCGGGCCTGCCGGGTGCATAACTGGACCTTCTCTGAGCACCTACCCGCTCGCTTCCAAATGTATGATCTGGTCCATCTGGTGAAAAAGTGGCTACAACCGGAGGAATCTACGCCTGCGCAGATGGTCGAGAAGGTGGTCCTGGATAAGTTTATCCACTCGTTGCCCCCGGAGATCCAGCGCTGGGTAGGACAAGGGGACCCCAAAGATGCTGAGCACCTAGTAACCTCGTCGAGAGATACAAGGCCACCGAGGACTTGCTGCAAGCCGTACCTCATGGAGGCGTCAACCCCGGGGGAAAAGCAAAATCGGCCGGAATGACTGGGAAGACTGTTCCTTATCAAAGGGGGGTAAAGAGTTTCCCAAAGGAGGTGGTCCAGAGGGGGTTCTGGTGGAGAGAAGAATCCCAAATGGACGTCCGTCACTGGCCGGAGTCTCAGGGCGACCAGGCCGGGTCATATGTTGGCGGTGTCATGGACCTGGCCCTATGGCCGCAAACTGTCCCTCACTATAGAGGATTGGAATGTGACTCAGCTAGGTGGAGGTCGTTGTTTGCACGGCCCGTATGCTCCGCAGAGACTGTGCCAGAAACTGATCAGCAGCTGTGTCACATCAAGGTGAACGACTATCCGGTAACTGCTCTACTGGACTCGGGGAGTTTGGTCACAGTAGTGCACGCCAGCCTGGTTGACCCTAACTCATTCACGGGACAGGGTTTTAGGGGGCCTGTGCATACATGGGAACACCAAAAAGTACCCCACCGCCCTAGTAAAACTGGAGACTTCGGGTGGTGTTGCCTCCCATGAGGTGGGCTGGTGAGGACCCTTATGCACACAGTGATTCTGGGGGGAGACTTTCCCCCCATTTTGGGACTTGTGGGGGTAAAAATATGTCATGTACTGCAAGTGTCGATAATATTGGGTTATCCTTGTCCTGTTAACCCTGAACCGTTTTGACCCCGAGTATAGAGTTCAGGCAGTAGGCGTAACCACAGGAAGTGTTGATAACTTTTCCCTAGCGGTTTCTGCAGGTGAGAACGAGGAACAGCAGAGGTGGCAGGTTATGCCTGACCTGGAGGTTTCACCTGATAATTTCGGACTGCTCAGCTCCGGGACCCCACCTTGGTGAAGGCCAGGGAAAATGAGAAGGTTGTGAATGGGGAACCTCAGTATCCAGGGGCTGACAAGGTGTTCCCCCACCTGGCAGTCAATCAAGAGCTGCTGTATCAGGTTGACAGAGACAGGGGGGAGGATGTAGAAACAGCTGGTTTGGGGGCCTCAGCCATACGGAGGATGGTTTTGTATCTCGCGCATAAGCATGTGCTCGGAGGTCACCTGGGCAGTGAAAAGACAACAGAGCGTATTCTCCAACGGAATTTCTGGCCAGGGGTCCATGGGGATGTAAAACGGTACTGCGAGTCCTGCCCAGAGTGTCAACTTACAGGGTCCTATGCCCCATTACAGGAGTCCCTTGGTGCCACTACCTATAACGAAGTACCATTTGGAGGATCGCAATGGATTTTAGTAGGCCCACTAGTAAAGTCTGGCCCGGGGCCATCAATATATATTGGTTTGGGCGTAGACTATGCCACCCGTTACCCTGAGGCTGTTCCTTTACGGAATACCTCCTCCAAGGTTATTGCGAAAGAGCTGTTTTATATGGTCTCCCGTACCGGTATACCAAAGGAGATCCTTACAGATTAAGGGACTCACTTTATGTCCAAGGTCACTCGGGAGTTATGCAAACTGCTGAACATTAAGCACTTGCGTACATCGGTGTACCACCCCGAACAGACGGTCTTGTGGAGAGATTCAACAAGACGTTAAAAAGTATGTTAAAGAGGGGGGGTTTAGTAAGGAGGGGAAAGATTGGGACTGTTTTTTAAGCCCTTTTTAAAACCCCCCTTAAAAGCCCTTTAGACGAATCCATACGCCCCAGGCTTTTTGGGGGTTTTCACGTCCTGGCCGTCATCGCCCTGACGATCGAAAGCGAACTCTAAAGCAGAGTTTTGCGCGATGGGCCCGGGGTTTTCAGCTGTAATTACAGCTGACATCCCCCCAGCGTGGGCCCCCCGATCCCGGATCCCCTCCGGGGGGGGGGGGGGGGGGGGCGGTTAAACCCCCCCTTAATTATCGCGCCCGATCGGGTCGCAATAACAAAGGGGGAGACGCAGGAGGAATCGCCCCCTCCTGCGTCTCTGTCGGCGGCAGCTCCTCCCCTCTACAGACAGCACGGAAGGCAAGAATCCTTTCCCGGGTTGTCTGTGCCCGCCCAACAAATTGCCCGGCCTTGCCCGGGGGCATGTCCAGGCACGTGACTGACAGCTGTAAATGGGGAACCATCAAAAGCAAAAAACCAAGCCCTGATTCCAAATTGAATGAGAGACTAAAAAATCTAAAATTCAAATCCCCTATGGGAAAAGTAAAAAAAAAAACATGAAAAAGGAAAAAAAGTAAAAAAAAAAAAAACAACAAGAAAAAACACAAACACGAAAAATAAAATAATACATAACCCCCCTTTTTCCCCCCCTTTAAAAAACGCCAATCCCCCCAAAAAAATCAAAAATAAAAAAAAGAAACCCATTTTTTGGCACCCGGCCCCCGTGCGAAACCCCCTGCCCTTAAATCTGTCATTTTAAAATTAAACCCCCGTTTCATGTCAATTTAATTTTTTACGTGAACGCCGAAAAAAAAAAAAAAACAAAAAAAAAAAAAAAAAAAAACCCCGAATTAAAAAATTATTGTTCACCCCCCGCAGCACATAAAATGGAAAAAAAAAGCGATCAAAAACTTCTAAAAAAACGCCAAAGTTGTACCAATTAAAACGTCAGTTCATCCCGAAAAAAAAAACCCCCCTTATACGCTCTGATCCCAAAAAAAATAAAAAATGAAATAGTTTCTCAGAAATAGCGATTCAAAAATATTGTTTTACACCCCTAAAAACATTTTTCCTTTTTTTTTTAAAGTGCTTCAACATAAAAAAACTATATAAATGGGTATCGCCATAATCTTTAGCGACCCAAAGATTAAAGCTAATTTAAACACGGATACGAAACGGTGACCCCTTTTAAAAAAAATAAAAAACTCAAAACTAGGATTGCAGTATTTTTTTCACCCGGCCTCCAAAAAATGGTTTTTAAAAGGGGGGATCAAAAACCTTTCCCCCCAAAAAAATAAACCCTAATAAAAAATTCAACTCATTTTGCAAAAAACAGTCCCTACAACACTCCAAGCACAAAAAAATTAAAAGTTATGGCTCTCAACATGGCAAATGAAAAAAACGTTTTTTCCGGGTTTGAAAAAAGTGTTTTTTTTTGTAAAAAAGCAGTAAAACTTAAAAAAATATACAAAAGGGGGTATCGGTGTAATCGTTTTGGACCTGAGTAAAGTTTCCCTTGTCATAAAACCCCGTACAGTAAACCCGCTATAAAAAATAAAAAACACTCCCAAGATTGTTTGAAATTTTTTTTCAAAACATCTCAGAAAAACCTTAAAAAAAAAATTTAAACCCATATCATCATTTTCCACCCCATAAGGGTTTAAAAAAAAAAACTTCAACTCATCCCGCAAAAAAAAACCCATGAAACCGCTCTCCCACACAGCAAAAAAAAAAAAAAAAAGTTATGGCTGTCAGAATAGGACAACATAAAAACGAAATTTTTTTTATAACGTTTTTCTACTGTGAAAAAGAAATAAAACAGAAAAAAAAATAAAAAAATCTACACCCCAACCCCCCGGGCCCACTTTATTAGGTACAAAAACCCCCTAGTAATGGGTTGGCCCCCCTTTTCCCCTTCAAACTGCCTCAATTCTTCGTGGCATAGTTTCCCCCAACAAGGGTTGCAAACGATCTCAAATTGGTCCCCAAGGGGCCCAAAGAGGGGCCAAAGAAAATATTCCCCCCCCAAAATTACACCCACCACCAACCCACCTGAACCGTTAAATACAAGGCAGGATGGACCCATGCTTTCATGTTGTTGACCCCAAATTCGACCCTACCATCCGAATGTCCCCAGCGAAATCGAGACTCATCAACCAGGCAACGTTTTTTCCCAATCTTCTACGCCCCAAATTTTGGTGAGCTTGGGGAAATTGGAAAGCCTCCCGTTTTTTCCCGTTCTTACTGAAAGGGGGCCCCCCGGTTTGGTCTTTTGCTGCCCGTACCCATCTGCCTCAAAGTTTTTGCCGTACTTCGTTCAGGATGCCTTTTGCCCCCCCCTTTTTGTAACGGGTGGCTATTTGAGTCACTTTTGCCTTTCATCAGCTCGAACCCCGTTTTGCCCCATTTTTTCCCCTTTGACCTCCCCATCAAAAGGAAATTTTCCCCCCACAGGACTTCCGCTCACTGGATGTTTTTTCTTTTTTTGGACCATTCCTTAAAACCCCAAGGGGATGGTTGTGCGTGAAAATCCCCGGGGATCAGCAAATTTTTGAATAAATCCGACCACCCCTTTTGGGATCAAAAACCAACCACTTTTAAAGGCAATCAAATCACCTTTCTTCCCCATACTGATGCTCGGTTTGAAAATTTCCCGGGGATTGGGCTTTACCCTGCCAAAAGCCCTAAATGCACCTTTAAATTGCCGCCCTGGGGATTGGCTGATTTGAAAATTAAATGTTAACGAGCGTTGGACACTGGGACCTAATAAAAAGGGGCCGGGGAGTGTATATTAAATTTTTAATTTTACCGACCCCTTAGTAAAGTTTATCAAAATCATTTTTCAAATGCACGGCGGGAAAGTTAAAAATAAAAATCAAAAAACAAAGACCGAAAATGCGTTTTTTTTTTCCCCCCCTTTTCATTCCCAATGCTTTTAAAAAAAAAAACTATGGAACACCTGTGCAACCAAAAAGCACAGTTAAAAAAAAAAAACCCCCCAGATGAGGGTCCCTGATGGGTGTTTAACCCAAAAAGGGGCACTTCTGGAAGGGTTCCCCCTGTTTTTTGCTACTTTGGGGGGTTTTTCAAAATTTACATGGCCCCCCCCCAAAAAAACGCGTTCCAAAAGCCAAAAAAGCGCTCCCTTTCCCCTTTTAAAAGCCCTGCCATGCGCCCAAAACAGCAGTTTAAAAACCCCCATTTAGGGTATTGCCGAACTTGGGGAAAAAATTGCTTAACAAAGTTTTTAAAGGGTTTTTTTTTTCCAGGATTCCTTGTATAAATGAAACATTTTAAGCTAAAATTTTTAGATTATTTAAAAAAAAATTTTTTTTCATTTTCACCCGCCTTATGCTAAAAAAAATTTGTTTAATCACCTGTTTGGGGCTATAACTCAATGCCCCCCCTGGAAAATATTTTATTAAGGGGTGTAGTTTCCAATTTTTGTCTATTTAGGGGGGTTTTTTAAATTTTAGCACCTTAAAAAAGGTGTCCCCAAACCGAAATGGCGCCTAAATAAAATCGTATTGAAAAAGAGGCCCCAAAAAAAAAAAAAAGTAAAAGTAGGTGCTCCCCTATTCCTTGGGGGGTTATGGGTGAGGGAAATAATGCCCCTAGGGCCACGTATGGATATCCTAAAAATGGCAGACCTGGGGGGAAATTTATATTAAGTTGCATTTACCAAATCACATTTACCGTATTCCATGAAAAAAAGGGGTAAATATTTAAAAACTGCAAAAAAAAATGAAATTTTTTTAAAATTTTAACCTCCACTTTGCTTTAATTTCGTGAAATATCTGAAAGGGTAAACAAAATTTCCCAAAAAGTGTTTTTAAAAAACGTTAAAGGGGGCTAGTTTCTCAAATGGCATCACTTATGGGGGGAAACTAAAAGCAGGCCCCTCCAAAGCCAGTCAGAACGGGGTGGTCCCCAAAAAAAAAAAAGAAAATTGCAAATTTCTTGAAAAAAGTGGAAAATTACTACTAAATTTCTAAGCCCTCAATACGTAAAAAAAAAAAAAAAAAAAAATTTAAAAAAATGATGCCAAACCCCTATAGTGGACATATGGAAAAAGCAGTTATAAACTTTTTGGGGGAATAATTTATTTTCTTGCACGCAGAAATTTTGCAACTTTCAAAATTGAAATTTTTTTCCCAATTTTTCATGAAATTTTGAATTTTTAAAACAAACAAAAAAGGGTTTGGGGGATAAAAATTTTTTACCAAACTTAAAAAATGTTCACAGAAAAGTCTCTGATCCATGAAAGGGTAAAAGTGCAAATTATTTAAGAAATTGACACTCAGATTTCAAAAATAGGGCTGGGGTGAGAAGGAAAACAGCGGGGCCCCCTTAAGGGTTTAATTTTCTCAGCCCGGGAATTTCCACAATCGTCCACTGGTTTCTCTCCCTTTGAGCGGTTTTTGGTAAACGCCCGGGGGCCCCCCGGACATCGAAAAAGGGATTTTGGGAGCAAGTCCCCCCCCTCCCGGAGTGTGACGAACACATTCCCCCAAATGCAAGTTTGGGATCGTGCCATCATCATATCAGGAACACCTACACAGGCCAGGAGGCTAACCCCGGTATAAATAAGTGGGCCCCAAGGAACGAGCTTTAACCCAGGTGTTGGGTGTTTTATTTGGGTCCCTACTGTAAGAGCAGGTTTTTTAGAAAATGGCAAGGGCCCCATGAAGTGATTGAAAAGGTGGGAGAGTGAATTAAAAAGTTAAACCACCCGGGAACGGAAACCAAACAATTGTACCCCGTCAAACCGTTAAACCTGGAAAGAGAGGACCCTGAGCTGTGAGCGCCCCTTGTAGTGCCCCCCAGAGGGGTATGTTCGACTCACTTTCGAAGTCCAAAAAAAAGATACCAGGGGGTTCATACAAAGAAATAAGGGTGTATTTTCAGGCTACCAGGGACAGATGTCTAAGGCATGAGATCGTAACAGAACCAGGGGGAAAGGCCCTTTTTAAAACCCCACCCGGGGCCCTAAGCACGTAGGAAACCAATCTGAGGAGGTCAGGGAAAATGTTAGACCCCGGGGTAATTGAGGAGTCCCACATGAATGGGCAACCCTATCGTGCGGATACCAAAACCGGATGGCTCATTACGTTTCCCTGTAATAAACTTCCGGAAACAAAAAGGGGTTTAAAAATTTTGCGCTCCCCCATGCCAAGGGTGGATAAAATAATTGAGAGCCCTTGGCCATCCCAAAGGTACTTCTCCCCCCCTTGATCTAACTCCCGGGTTCCCTGGCGGGTTTCCCCCTCACAGAAAGGGGCCCAAAGAGAAGACCGCTTTTGCTACCCCAACGGGACTGTTCCATTTCGTCTGCTTACCTTTCTGGTTGCATGGGGCTCCAAAACCTTTCAAAGACAAATGGATGTCACCCAAAAACCCCCAAATCGCCCAGTAGCTTCGGAAATATTTTGGATGTTTATCATTTTCTTCAGCAAAAGATTGGGTTAGCCAAATACCAAAGGAACAGGCAGAAATTGGTTTCCCACTTAGAGAAGGGGGAAATCACCGAAAACCCCAAAAAAAAGGGCCCCCTAGGGGTACTTTAATTGGCAGGGGTTCAAAAAAAACCTCAAGTAAATTTAAAATTGGGGGAAATTCCCAAGCTGCCCGCAACCCACAAAAAAAAGGCGGGGTGAGGCTTTTTTTTTTTTTTTTTTTTTGGTTTTGGGGGGTATTTGGGCACTTTTTTAAAAAAATTTTCCCAAAACATAGCGCGCCACAAAACAGTTTTGGGATGGGCTAGCAAGTCTTTTTATGGTCAAATGGAACCCAGGGGCAAAAAAGCTTTCCCAAAGATTTGGAAACGGGCCCCTGCAGACGCCCGGTGTTGATTACCCCAAATTTTAAGGGGATTTTCATTGTACAGAGGAGGGCTCTGACGGACTGGGAGCGTTTTTTCCCCAAAAGAAGGGGGAGAGGAGAAACCCCGTATTTTATCTGAGAGGAACTCCACCAGCAAAAAAAATTTATAGTAAGTGGAGTGTTTTGGCCATAAAGTGGGCCCTTGAACCCCTGAGGTTTTATTTTTGGGTGGGCCGCTTCAATTTTAATTACTAAACCCATTCTCCGCAAAAGTGGATGCCCCAGGCAAAGGGGGGAAACGCGGGGGGTCACAAGGGGGTTTTTTAAACATGAAAAAATTTTAAAAGGGTTTACATTTAGAAAAACAGGCGGGGAAATTTAAAGGGCAATGGGAGCTCTGTCCAAACACTTTGAAAAGGTGGCCAAGTTTTTTCCGACCCCACAGGTTCGAACAGAGGGGGAGGGTATGTAAGACAGTGACGGGGGGAATATTTTGACGGCAGATTTTTTTCCCCAAGGTCCTCTTTTAATGTGGCTTAGGCGGTATTGGGCAGATGCGTGTCACCGAGAGGCCGGGGCTCGGTAAAGGGAAAGGCCCGACAAAATAGGTGTCAGTAACACTATTTTGTGCAAAATTTTTTTGTTTGGGGAAAACGGTTCCAGTCCGCTTTTTTCCGGGCGGCCCTTTTTTGGGAGTGGTCAAAGAGCCGGGGGGGTGGCCCCCTCCCACCTCCAGGTGAGGCCGGGAACCCGGCCAAAAAACCCCGGATTAAGGCCTGTGTGGGGTGTGGTGTCACTCTGGGGGAAAAACGACGCCCTCTGCTTTTTTGCTAGTAAGGGGGTTTAAAAAGCTTTTGTGGGACTAGGGGCTCAGCCGAGCAGGGTTTATTTTTGGTTTTAGCCTGAGGGTTAAGGGTTGTTTTTGTTAAGTTCTTGAATTTAAAAACCCGGGAAACGCCTGGAACTTGAACTTTTCTCGTGTCACTGTCTCTGTCTGTGGAAAACCCGTTTTTCCTACCTGGGCGCTAAACCTCCCCAAAAATATAAATATATATATAATATATTTATAGGGTTTTTTTTAAAAAAGGAACCCCCCTTTTAAAAAAGCACTGCTTGGGCCCACAGGATGAACAGGACTGCCCATAAGTCTGGCGTCTTTTCAGCCCCAAAAACTTGCACGGGCCCCTTTTTGCTATAAATTTAAAGTCACCCGTTTCGCCAAATTTGGGCATTAGAGAAACGCCCATTGCACTTTGTAAATTTCCCGGGTTTCAGGGGGGTCGGGAGGGGAGGACGTACTACAACCATAGAAGCTATAGTTTAGGGTTCCCGTATGGGAATTTTCCCTGCGCAAATTTCTGCGGAAAGGTAGAAAAACTTTCAAAGTGGTTTAACCCGAGGGCCCAAAAATTTGTCGTTTTAGCGATAGAATGCGCCTGATTTAAAGACCCAAAAGTAAGCAGATTCATAAATCAGGAATTCTAAAACATTCTTATTTGCAAAAAAATTGGCATCTAAGAGCCATAAGTCATACATGTCACCCCTTATGTCTGGCATTAAATAGATGTATCCCTTTCCATCTATTAAAGTTTATTGGTATGCACACCACTATGTTGGGTGCTCAGTGGAAGGGTAAATCAAAGGAACACCTATAGTAACATAAGGTAAATATCCACAAACACCCACGTAAATATAAAAAAAGGTTGGGTTTTTTCAATGATAAACATGGGACCCAAAAAGGGTGCTTCTAATAGACAAAGGGAGGGGGATAAGGGAAGGCTCAAAAGACAACTCTGTAATAACGAGTCCAAATCAACTGGAAGCTTGCGTGTATAGGAGCATGAATGTTAGGAGAAAGCGGAGGAGTGCGGACCATCCAAACTTCAGTTCCAGATATCGGAGAGTAGTGGTGGATCCTGGAATTGTTCCAATTTATGCGGCTGTAAATTGTGATGCATCCATCCAATGGCCATATAGATGTTGAAATAGCGTTGGGACCTTACATGAGTTGCTGTGACTGGGACGGGTTCCTAAGGGTATGTTCACACGACTAATTGCAGGGCGTATAGTATGCCACGCAATTACGGCGAGTGTTCGGGAGCTCAGCACATACGCACGCGCGGGGGGGGGGGGGGCAGCCTGCTGGCCCCATAGGCTGTCATTACTCGCGGCGCATAAGCGACGTGAATAAATGACATGTCAATTATCTCCCCGGGTGTACAATGCGATCGTATTATATGCCCGGGGAGAGGAGATGTAATCCATTTTCTTTTGGGAAAACGTGGATTACCGTAATTTTGGGGTGCATTCCCGCTCGATTAGAGGCGTCGCCCCAATTCGTGGAAAAAATGCTCCAAAAAAAGCGTGTGAACATAGCCTAACTTGTCCTTCAAGTATCTAAGAAGAGGAGTATGTTTCCTATGAAAGTTGCAACGTTTCGGGTCATCCTGATCCTTTCGAGTGTGGAGCAAAGATGTAGATGGGTGTAGGAGGAGGAAGGTCCCAACCATTTCAAATCTTATGGCTCTTGCCCAAAGGGCGATGCTCCCAATTTACAGCCGCACAAACTGGAACAATTCCAGGATCCTCCATACACTCCAATATCTGGAACTGAAGTTTGGATGGTCCGCACTCCTCGGCTTTCTCCTAAATAGGCTCCCAAAAAGCAAGCTTTCCAGTTGATTTGGGTTCCCCCCGGGCTTCCCCCCCTCCCCTCCCTGTTTTTTTTTTTCTATAACAAGCGCTTTTTTTGTACCACTGTTTATACATTGATAAACCCCACCTTTTTTTCGCATAGTTCTCTGTCTATGTCCAAAGAAGTAAGTCAGTGTTCACATGCAGTTCTTTGAATATATTGATATTCTCCAGCATATACCTCCAATAGGAATCTTGATAGATGTCAGTGTAAAGGAATACAGTGGCATACAACAACTGTACATACATCACTGTAAGGCAATGTTCACACGGCTTATTTGGGCATGTATTTCAGTCCGTAATTACGCGCCGGAGTTTTCAAATTGGCTGGAATTGCCAAGTCATTACGGTAATCCCCTTTCTCATAAAAAACTATGGATGGGAAATTCCTTCCCCCCTCGGCGAACCGCCGGGGGGGAGATAAGTGACAGTAAAATTCCCCCGGTGTATACGCGTCCTGGTAAATAATGTTATGGGCCCGGGGAGGTGCGGCCCCCGCTCCAACCCGGCTACATGGGTAATTTTCGGGCATAATTAACCCTGCAAATCACCGTGGAACCCGCCCAAAGGAACAAAAAGCACAAAATTGTAGTGTTTTGCTTGGTTATAGCTTGCTTTCTACACAGTGAAAAACATTATTCCAATGTATATTGGTCTAGCACTTGCCAAAAAGACGCACAGAAGATGGGAATACATGAGAGAAATACAAGGGTATCCTCCTGTCACATTACCCAGTGTTTTCTCTCTGGAAAAATGCCCTTTTAAAAATACCCCCCAAAGGGTTTTTACACAGTGCTATCGAATTGTGGA
>JAODAL010054201.1:0-24780 GCA_025379985.1 Phyllomedusa bahiana | reverse complement strand
AAAATTTAAAAAATATTTAGATCAGCAGAAATTTCAGGTGCCTGCCCCACCATAGCGCTGAATGCTTCCGTCAGATCCCAAAATCCCTATCTATCATGCCCTTCCTAAAATTCAAAAGGGGGGGTCTCCCCCCCCTTTCCGCCCCCTGTCTCGGGGATCGGATTTTTAAATGAAAAACTGGGACGATGGGCGATCCCAATGAACCCCGGTTTTAATATCCGGGGTTTTTACGAGACACTAAACAATGGTCTCGGAGTAGACCTTTTTAACGGGCCCAAAAAAAAAGCATTTTGGTTACTGCAGGGGGGTGAATTTATATCCACTATACCGATGATCAAGCCATTATTGTTTGGAAACTTTTTTGTTAAACTAGTACATTTTTCCAGAAAAACAGAGATTTTTAGTTGTAGCAGTGGAGTACTTGTTAAGCACAATTTTTTTTCATGTTCAAAATTTGTTTCTTTTTAAAAAAAAACGGCGCCTTAGGGGAGTAAATTTTCACCTGCATTAGAGGTATATATAGGGTTTCCCCTTTGGGGAAAGGTATCTCCCAATGAAAATAATCCATTTTTTGACCAATTTTTTATTGGGTTTGCAGGTACATAGATGACTGCTATTTTTTGGTCAGGACCAAAAACCCCATTCGACAATTTTGTACAATACCTGAAGGGCAATACCAAAAATCAAAAAATTTACTTTTATAGGGAAAATCCCATATAACTTTGGTTTTAACTCTTCCATATCTTAGGGGAAAGATATTAAGATTATCCCTACAGGAAACCCACAGCACAAAATTTATCTGTTGGCTTCATCTTGCACCGGGCATGTACACTTTAATTAAAACCATTGGGAAGCTTGTCGTCTTAGAAGAAATTGCATGACCCCCCAGGGTTCTTACATGCGAAAAAAAGTATGCAAAAATTTTAAAAAAAAAGGGATATAGCAGGATCATCTTCAGGCAGCTGCAAGAAAGTTGAAAAAAAAAGGGCCGTAACTCCCTTTCCGTAGCCCAAAAAAAACGTGTAAAAACATTTGCAAGAATATCACATTTAACTAGCTATACCCACAATATCACAAATTCTCGTCATCAAAAAAAATCTCCCTTTTCTCTACACTAAAAGCTTAAAAATTTAAAGGAAGCCTTGAATCCACGTTTGATAGTAGCGAGACGGGCACCCAAAATGGGGGCCATTCTTTCCCCCAGCTTATTTCAATCTAAAAGAACGAAAATTTAACCATGGTTGACACAAAGGTTTTTTAAAGTGTGGCATGCGGTTGCACTGCATGTAAACATGTAGAAAAAACTAAGTTTTTCATTCTTTAGTAACGGGGAAAAATTTGAAATCAAATCACAATAAACGTAACTCAAAATTTGTCATTTATCTGGTTAACTGTTACAGTTGTAAGCTGCAATATGTCGGATGTACCACCAGCCCGCTTAAAATTTGAATTCGTAGGCATCTCTCTGATGCAATACGACGTGTTACATTTAAATCCTCGGCTGTGTCGAAACATTTCTCCACAGTTCATGCGGGGGATGTTTCCTCATTATCATTCATGGGTATTGAGAAGGTTAAACGCTCATGTAGGGGAGGGAATTTACACAAAAAATTACTATCAAGGGAGGCGTGGTGGATTTTCCAGCTAGCCACCCGCACTCCCTTAGGATTAAACATTCAACAGGACATATACCACTATTGATAATTATATGTTTGCACATCATTATGGTAATATTTTTATGATTAATCCAGGTTATAACCGGCTTGCTTACTTGTTTTTCATATAGATATATAGGTAAATTTTTAGTTTTAAATGTCTATTATGTCCGTACGACTTTCGTGGAATTTGATAGGTGGAATTTTCTGACATCACATAGGGGCGGCACCGTAAGGTGGTTATTTAAACTCACCAGGTCCTGCCATTAACATGCACTACAGAACCAGGAGTAAGGGACTTGATCCCGAAACACGTCGGCGTGTGCCATGTTTGTTTGCAACCCGGTTATGTCCTGACCACTGCCTTTCATCCATGTACTTGACTTGAAGAAGAAAAGTTCTTTTTTTATGGAAAACAAATAAAGTTATTGGATTTTACCCTGATCGTCTCGTCGGGCTGGAATCTCCTCTCTCTTCCTCCTCGGTGTGAAGCTGCTACACTTGCATGTGAGTTGTTTGATGCTAATAGTTTAAGTTCACTTATAAATAATTGCAGAATTAAAAAAAAAAAAAAATTTAATGGTATTTTGTTTTTTTTTTACATTTTTTTTACACCATTCACATTTCACACTTAATAACATGTTACATTAATTATACAGGTTAATACAGTCATGTGGATACCTAATATGTGTAGTTTTTTTTTCTGTGTGTAATGTATGCACAATTATTTTTTATTAAATATTTATTTCTTTTTATTTTATTATTTATTTTACTCTTTTTTTTACACTTTTTGTTTTTTACTTTTTTTAAAAATCCCATGAAGGGAGAACTGTTACTTTTTTTTCCATCTAGTAATTTATTAGCATATTATATATGCTAATACATTATAATCTGTGTCAGTCTGACACAGGCAGTGATCAGGACAGCACACAGTCTGTCATGATCACTGGCTTGTTATACAGACAACCCTGAGGCTACTCTTAGTCCCCAGGGCTGACTGTGCTGTCATTTCCCGGGCTCTGTCGGGTCACCGGAGTACCGATCGACCGACAGAGCAGGGAAACCCTTTGATTGCGTTGTGGTGACGATCCACGGCAATCAAAGGTTTAATGCACCAGGGAGCGGAGGTTCCCCCTGCTCCCCAGTGCTTGCAGGAGCTGTGCTGGGATCAGGGCTCTGTAGTACAGCCCTGACCCTAGCGCTGCTGCAGCGCTGGGCGCCACCAACTCCGATGTCTGCAGCCCCGCCAAAAGATGTTGCTGTAGACAAACGACCTGAAATACCCGCCCTCAAAAGATGGTGGCCGGTCGTTAAGGAGCTAAAGAGAATAGGGTGATTTTTATTTTTTCAAGCCTTGTTGCATTGCCATTCCGTTTTCATTATTTTGTTCTAGAAAATGTCTTTTGATCGTAATTGTCCTAAAAAATTTGTTGACATCCACAATAGTCTGGAACAGATCAAAACCAGTATTCGGGGAATAGTTTAATCCTTTGTAAAGAACTTCAATCTGTGCCTTGGTCAAAACTATAGGTGACAGAACAACCACACTATTCTTTGTTTGTTCAAACATTAGTGGACTGAGGAATTTTTTCCTTTTTGCTTTTTTTTCATTCATCTGGCCTGTGTCCACACCCAGGAAGAGGCTGTGCTGGTGAGTTCAGTAGTGATAGGTCTACAGCCACTCTGGAAAGAGGGTGTGTTACACAGTCCAATAGGAGGGCCCGGAGACTGCACCAATCAGCTATAGGGGCAGTGTCCGGGTGTACCATTTAAACCTCCTTAGAACTTCCTGCTGTGCCTGTGAAAGGTTATTGCTAGCTTTTTTCACCAGCATTTCTTACTGTGCTTTTCATGTTACCCAGCCTTGGCTCGTGTTCTTGACCTCGGCTTACCTACTGATTCAATACCTCATTCCTGATTGTGTATTGACCCCTGGCTTGTTTTCTGGTTTTCCCCTCTGTCTTCTGATTTGTGGCCTGACGTACCTGTTCTGATCTACTATTCTTCCAGCTGACAACCCCTGCACTTGGTAGTGTAAGGACTGCTGCCCAATTGAGGTCTGCCTTCTAGGGCTGCACGTCTAGTAGGCAGGGACAGTGGGCCAGGTTACAGTTAGGGCTCACTGCACCTCCTTTGACGTGACATTATGTTTGAAATTTTGAGATAGATCATTTTGAATTCTAATAACAATTTAATAAGAATAGTGTAAAGCTTAAGATTTTTTCAATAATAGCAAAGTGTCCAAGTGTCAAGGTTGTAACGCATCCTCACACCACTGTACTGCCTCCATTATTTTTTCTTTGCAAATTTGAGACACCTATTGATATTTTTTTCATATAGCAAGAGCACTGAGACAATTGAGGTCTGTATTTCTTTGGCGACTCTTCTTGGATAAGTTGTAGCTGGAGTTTGACAGGCAGCCAGTTATTGAAGCATTTACCACTTCTCCACGGCTTCCTCATTAGCAGCTAATGATTCTCCTTATCATTTGTTGGAGCCTCAGAAACACTAAGGGCCACATGTATGAAAAGTGTCTAGGTCTAATACTCACCTTGATGCCCATTACAACCAATCACAGCGCCCCTCTCATTTTACCAGAGCACGATATGAAATGAAAGGGGAGCTCTAATTGGCTGCTATGGGCAACAAAGTGAGTTTTAGACTAGACACTTTTCATACATGTGACCCTAAGTATGTTTGAACAACTTTTTCTTATTTCTTCTGGAATTTCTTTTGTCCCCGGCAATTTCTAATTGTAGATATATTAAAAATTTATTGCACAACACTGCAATGAGTAGAATGCTAGATGACATTCCCTTTTATTGAATACTTAATACCTAAATAAATAATTTTCAAATAGAATCAATTTGAAAAATGCTCCTATATCAAACTATAATAATACCTGTTTTTCATGGCCTTTCGTTTGTTTGAAACTGTTGCTCAACTGTTGCACTGTTAAACAGTCTGTTTCATGGTGCTCTTTAGAAGGATATTGCAATCCTGATCCAAAATTCAACAGCATGCAAAACTTCAAATAAATAATGACTTAATAGTGAAAATAATTGACTCAAATCAGTAGGAATGGGACACAATTGTTCATTTGCGTTCTCTATAAAAATAAATAGATTTGTATGTATATATAAAGACTGGTAAATAATATTCTTCTATAAATTGCAGACAATAAAAATAACACAGTTAAGCGGAGAGATACAATTCAATAAGTCACAACTAAATACTTAGCTAAGGAACTAATGGTTCTAAAACATAACTTTTGTTAAATCATTAAAACGATAGTATCTCCACATAAAATATTCCATAGCTCAAAACATGTCCCGTCACAAACAATAAATCAATTGTAACAATACACGAAAAAACTCTTAATTGCCCAATTTATTGCTAAATTAACTGCCCGGCTAATGACCAGAAAATATCCCTAGCATGCCCTGATTAAATAGCTAGTTTAGCCATAGTCTATAGATAACAGGGTGGTCACCCCGACAAGGACACATCCTAGTCTCAAGTAAACCACCAGCCTGTGTGGCTGATACAACATACGGCTGCTGGTTTACTTGAGATTAGGCATTGGTGAGGCTGATTGCTCACCACTCTATTTGGTAGAGGTTTTGTTTGCCTCTGCAGACTAAGTAAGCCTGCACCTATAAATCTAAATAAGCATAGATAAAGCTCATGAAACCATAACATAATTTAGGCAACATAAGCCAATTTTCACTGTTATCAACATTAGATCTAATGAACTGATCTGATATGGAGCCACTAATAACTATGTCTGATTTAGAATGTCATAAAATGTCCTCCATAGCCAAGCAAATATTGTTGGGAGAGAAGTAAATATAAAAGAAAAATGTACATATATATATATATATATATTATATATATATATATATATATATATATATATATATATATATATATATAAATATATATTAATATATATATATAGTTTTTGATTCTGGTTGACAAGTTATTGGTATCAATATTCAGTTGCTTTTAAATTTAAATGTACGAGAACTATCCCATGAGAGCCATCTGAACAGGGAACTAGCTGTATGTGGATTTTGGCTGCATGAACCATGTAGCTCCTTCATGTAATCCTTTCATTCTTAACATTCTATTTATCAGCTTTCCCAGAAACATTCCAGCCTGTGGCAGGCACAAGGAATAAACTAAGGCAAAGAATGAAGCGTGCAATAATTCATGTCATCCTGGTTATATCTTAAACTCTGAGAGTGGATCTCCCCTCTCACTGCGGGGAACACAGGCAATGTGTCTTTAATCAAGCACCATCTGAAGCAGAAGTTATTTCCGATAATATATCAGATAACAGTGAATATACTTGCTTACTGTAAAGATTCTGTATAAAAATGAAACAGAAAATTAACTTACAATACAAAATCATTAAATATTGTAAGTTTATTTCAAGCAAGTTTCATTACAGACATTATGTAGCATCTATCAACATCATATGTGGAGGATAGGAACAAGGTTTTCTTTTCCTTATAAGATTTTGTCTATACAGAGAAACGACTTTTCCAGCATGCTGTATTCATCAACATGTTTCAGGAATCCCATTCAAGATAAGGAACAGATATTTGAGCACTGTGGTGGGAGCATATATCCAGGGTCATATTGTACTGAATATGCTCTAGACATTCCTTAAAGGCAAAATTTCCAAGAAGTCTTGAAATGTACCAGTGGACAATAAGTGAAAACAGGTGCATCAATTCAATTAAAGTGTCATTCTAATACATATATTAATAAGATCTGGATTAAAGAGGCTTTAATGTGTCAAGACCTGCCACAATTACAGACAAAATTGGCCTTAACTCTTAAATCATTAATGAGATATATAAGAAGAACCTCATGATAAATAAAGAAATATAATATAACGAGATTCTTCCACTTTACTATATACAGATGTAGCAAAGATAACTTGACAGATTCTTTCACAGAACAGAAGTACTAACTGTAGCAGATACCCACCGCTAACAGCAGGAAATGATCCCCAGCTGTTTAACTCTTTAGACACTCTGTGGATCGTGCCCGTGGCATCTAAATTGGCACCCCCGTGGAGAGATTATGGGGTGCTGATCAATTAACAGAAGTCTTATGAAAGCTGACATATACTCCCCAGGCAAGAAGAAATCAAACCACCATCTTTGTACACCGTTCTGAATTGTTTATATAATGCAGATCGGTGTACAGATAATCGCGCACCCTAGTGGTCAAGTACTCTAGGAGAACTTAGGGTGACATGTATGAACATTGATGCTGACAGACCAGTTCTAAATAGCTTTTAAGTAGTGTAGAATGTACTAGAATGTATGAACCTGTTCTTCTGCAGTTCATACATAGTGGCGCAGTCTAGTGCCAATACGCAATACGCATACACATAGTCTTATGCAGATTACCTGTTCTGGATGTTCACCTGTTCTGGATGTTATAACTTTTCAGCTCATAGATTTGGCGTCAAAGAATCATAAATATGTCTAATTCTATGAATGCCCCTAATCTTTGTAGTGTCTTTGGAGCATTACAAAGGGACTTATCGCGCCAAAGTTTGGAGTGCACCTGTTCATACAATCTATTTGGCTCAAAGTACACCAGAAAACAGTTGCAGCCCCATTCATCCACGTTGCCCTTATTGTTAAACTAAGAAAAAAAAGTTTAAAAGTATAAAATGAATTAAAAATATTAAACAGTTTAATCACCCCTCCTTTTGCCATTTTACAAATAAAAAAAGTTACACAAAATTGGTTTTACTGCCTCCATAAAGTTCAGATATATTAAATGATAACATCATTCATCCCTGTACGCTGAACACTGTAGGAAAAAAAATTCAAATGACAAAATGGTTGTATTTTTGGTCATTTCATCGCCTCTAAAAATTGGCATAAAAAGTGATAAAAAAGTCACATCTATCCCAAAATGGTACTAATAAAAAGTACACTTCAGCCCGCAAAAAATACACCATCGCTCAGGTCCATAGGTGGAAGAACAAAAGTTATTGGTTGCAGAAAATGCCACTGCAGCAGAAATTTCAGGAATAGAGAATGTTTGTATTTTTTTTAAAAGTACAGTACATATTTGTACTGTCGTATTGCCAAAATTGTATTAACCCTGCAGAATAAAGATAATACATAATTTGTACTGAAGAGTGAACACCATAAACATAAAACTCCCACAAACGTTGCACAAGTGTTTTTTTTTTTTTGGTTGCCCAGAATATTCTGTGGTACCATCAATTGCACCATTAAAAAGTATGTCTTGTCCCACAAAATACAAGCCCACATGTATCTATGTAGATGGAGAAATAAAAAGTCATGGCTCTTGGACAGGGCCGTTCCTAAGCTAAATTGCACTCAGAGCTAGGTGAAGAAATTTCGCCCCCCTCCTCCTGTAACATAATGCACCACGATGCGCAAAATGCACACCATCAACCAATAACAAAAAGTTTTTAACACAATCTGCCACATAAAACTACTAAAAAAAGTCATACAGTTACCAAAAACATTGCGCAAAAAAACCAAAATCCCGCAAAAGTACCAATGTCCTACTAAGACCACATATCACCAGCACGTAGTGACCGAATACAAACCATTATGCTACAACCTATATTACTGATATACAGTGATCATACAGTGGTGGATACCAATTGTACACAGGCTCTGCAGACATATAATCGATTACAGAAAAATTTTACTCCGGGGCACTTCAGGGACGTCTCTGAAGATTGTTCTCTTTCTATTCTTTTTCTCCATCTGCCCAAAACCCCGCCATGAATGTCTTCTCCCGGCCTCAACTCCCCTGAAAAATTACAAAAAAAACATCAGCTCCTCACTTTATAGCTCTTCTCCAGTAGTAACCGCCGAAGCCGGGTATAGCCCCCTATACCGGGTGTAGCCCCTTTTATAGCCAGGTAGTACCCCTTTTATAGCCAGGTAGTAGCCCCTATAGCCGGGGTATTTCCCATATAGCCCCTTAGTGCCCCCTATATCATGTAGTGCCCCCTATAGTTAGGTGGGGACAAACCCCAAAAATTCTTTAAGCATATAAATCCCCAAAAAACCCAAAAGTCAGAGCAATAGGACCCTTAAGAACCTGTGAGGGAAGCGGGTCACGGGGTGACCAGAAAGGCAGAGGTACAAAAGGTTTTTCACTCAGATATACTATCAATGAGATAGTAGTTGATGGGGGGGCCCAAAGGCAATGTAGGTGGTCAAGTACTGTTAAAACATCATCTGCTATAATTAATTGGCTCAGATAAAAAGTCAAACCAAGTTAAAAAACTGAATGTGAACAAGGGCCCAGGCCCTGATGGCATTCACCCAAGAGTTTTTAAAAGAGCTCAGCTCGGTTATTGGGGGCCCCGTACAGATATTTAGAGTTTTCCCGGGTGACTGGTATAGTACCAGAAAAACCAACAGAAAATGAAGAGCCCCCAATTCTCCAAAAATTTCTCCACAAGCACTTGAGAAAGGCCACATGTATGGTAAACGTTGCATTTTTCTCCTTAGGGAATAAAGATTTCCTGTTTTAATCCATCTGGTGCGCCGTTTGCATTTTTCTTTTCCCTGTAGTACCAGAGACGGCAAGACAAATTATTCCCATTTTTAAAAAAAGGTTCCAAGTTTTCCCCAAGGTAATTAAAGACCAAAAAGTTTAACATCGTTGGGGGAAAAAATGTTTGAGGGGCTCAAAGGGACTATATCAGGAGTATGTTGACAAACACAAAAATTTTTGTGATGCCAGCAGGATTTACTAAGGACAGAAGTGCAACCAATCTGATCGTTTTTATGAAGAGGTGAGTAGAATCTGGATGGCAGGGCAGCTGTGGTTTTGGGTTTTTTAAAAGGGACTTTGCAAAGCATTGACATGTCCCGCATAAGCGCTTGTTTAGGAAAAATTAGAGTCCTTTTGGTTGGAAAAAACATGGTAATTGATTAAAAAACTGCTGCTGGATCGTACCAGAGAGTGGGGGTAAAACTCCTACTCGAGCTTCCCCGGTTGTGAGGGGTCCGAGGGCCTCAGAATTGGGGTCCCTCTTTATTAATGAATTTATTAACGATATAGTGGAAGGGATCAATAGCACGGTTTCGATTTTTGCAGATACACAAAGCTATGCAGGGTAGTCAATCTAGGAAATCTCTAAATTGCAAAACAGACCTGGACACACTGAGTGTTGGGCATCCACTTGGCAAATCGGGTTCAAGTGGATAAATATAAGGTTTTTTCTCTGGGGAGAAAAAACAAAGGGATCATATTCCTGGGGGGAAAAAAAATTTTAGAATCCCTTTTTGAAAAGATCTGGGCGTACTTTTAGATCATAGACACAGAACAGCATCAATTTTAATCAGCTGCCTTAGGGGAAGTAAGATATTGGGGTTAAATTAAAAAGGCATAGACCGCGGACAAGGGGTGTAATTGTACTGCGAACAAAGCATTGGTGCGTCCTCACTTAGAATATGTTTTCAAATTTTGGGCCCCATTTATAGAAAATGAATGGACCTGAGAAAGTACAAAAAACAGCAAACCCAAAATTAAAGGGGAAAGGGGCATCTTTTTATGATGAGAGTTTGTAAAATTTAACTTATTTTTCTTGAAAAAAGACGGCTTCGGAGGGCAATTAATTTTTATAAATTTAAAATGGTCCCTACAAAAATATGGGGAAAAAATTATTTCAAGGAAGCCCCTCAAAAGACAAGGGGGAAACCCCCCGATTAGAAAAAAAGGATTTAATCTCCCGAGGAAAGAGCGTACTTCTGTAAGAACTTTTGAGAGTTTCAAAAAAGGCTTGATACCTACCTGGAACAAATAATTTTTAATGCGTACGTACTATGTAAAATTTTGGATCCTGGCTGGGGGGAGGCTCTGGGGTCAGAAGATTGGTCCCACTGGAGCAATTGGGTTCTTTCCTTGTGGGTTCCAGGGGATTAACCATGGTGAGGCTTTGGGGTTAAACCTTTCCCTCTCCCTCACCCCATTTCCTCTCCCTTGGTTGAACTTATGGACCCCGTGCTTCTTTCAACCGTACTAACATGTTTTAAATATGCAAACAATTTAAAAAAAAATGCCCCCCTTATGGGGGTGATGCCCAATAGCCAGGTAGGCCCCTATAAAACCAATGTTTTCCCCTATGGGCAGGTAGTGCTCCTATAGCCAGGTGATGCCCCTAGTAGTGCTCCTATAGTCAGGTAATGCCCTATATTGGGGCCCCCAACCCCAGTGATGCCCCTAGTATGCCCCTATAGCCCCGGTGGGAAACCCTTTGTAAGTGCCCCTATACCAGGGGGGGGGGGGGGGGGCCCCCCCCTTAGTCAGGGGGGGGGAAAAAAGGGGCCATATGCCTCTATAGCCATTTAGGCCCCTTGTATAACCCCATACCCGGTAATGCCCCTAGTAGATGACCCCATAGTCAGGTAGTAGCTAATCATGAAACAAAAAAAACATACTCGCCTCACCACGGTCCACTTGTCCTGGCCCGGGAGCTGCTGAGCAGTGTAAGCAGGTGACGCTCACGCGAAAATTACCTGTTTCGGCCAAAACCCGGAGTCTCCCGGGCGCGCAGAGCTGCAACCCCCGGGGGTCCCCCGCGCAGGGGCGTGGGGAAAAACCCGTGCACCACGCCACCTGTGACACTGATGCATACAGGGGAGGAGTCAGGACGGTAACGATCCGTCCTGCCTCTTCCCTGTACCAGTGTTTTACAACGGCCGTGCAGAGGCCGATCCCCGGGCGGGCGAGGCAGGTCCCTCGGAACGCCCTCTCTTGGGAAAGGGGAAAGGAAAAAAACAAAGAGCCATATTATTTTGACCCTGTCAGGAAAGGATTAAAGGAAATGTCACAGACTGTAAGAACTCACTTTAGTCTGTGATTTTTGCATACTTGGCAACCATTTTATTAGCATTCTGGGGATTTTGGCCCTACCCCAGGAACACACATGAGCGCCCCGCCCCCTTTTTATAGCCCCCTAGGGAAAACCCTTTTTCCCTCGGATATCACCTTTTTTTGGGTTGGGTTAGCATAACCCCCCCCCCCCCCCCATCCCATAATGTATTCTGGGAGAGTTGTAATCCATACAATAATCAGCTTTTGTTGTGCACAAGAAATGCTGTGATATCACGGTGAAGTTAAAATCTGCTACACCTGTGTATACATCTATATAAATGTGAGTGTAAATAATGGTAATGTCTGTACAGCACTGTGGAATCTAAAATATATATATGATGTACTGTGCTGGCTTCAGGAAGTTGAATCTCTCTGGCCATAGTTCATGTGGAGCAGGAAAAATGCCCTGTTCTGCTATAAAATAAGAGTTGAAGATATGAAGAAGGACCTCGGTGAAAGTGAAATTTATGGGTATATTCACATGACTGATTTGGATGCTGATTTCGATGCAAATTTTAAAGCTTGTCCATAGCTGAAAAAAACCAGTCCCATTTTTTTTTATGGAAATCGCGATGATGATTTTTTTTCCGACCGAAAACAATGTAGAAAAAGGTTTACGTCAATTCTTGAGGCAGATTCAGCACAAAACTGTAGTGCTTACATAGGATATGGAGGCTGAAAATCTGCCTCTAAGTTCAACCTGATCAAAAGTTTGATTTGAGAGGGGGCGTTTCTCTGTAGTTTGCAAAAGGCTCCAAACTTTTGTAGTGGGGACAACAAAATTCGAGAAATTTCCAATCCTCCCTTTTCTCCTTTCATTTCGGCAAACATCCTACCTGCAGGCACATCCAAAACACTGATATTGTACCTGTCTAAGGGCTCGGCAGTTACACAGGATCAGGGAAATTTTCCTGCAGGTTTTTCAACATGGTGTATCTGATTATGTGTGCGGTATCCCCCACAGACCTCTATGTGGCGGAAACAGGGCAAAGAGTTAGTATGAACTCACACAGATTTACCATCTCCAACAGCAGGACAGATCTCCCAGGGGCTGCACATTTCTCCAGAGTAGACCACTCAATGGAAGATTTGCTGGTTGGGGTTTTATGGTTTAAATTTTTGGGACATTTCAAGATGCAGAGGAAGTGGAGGGAATGGGAATATCAACTTTGCAATAGGGTTTGAAAATCCATTCAAGTTTCATGTCACATTATGGTTAAACTGTGTGGGTCACAAATAGAGATGGGTGAATTGATTCTAACGAACTGGAATTCGTTTAGAATTTCAGGAAAACTTCGATTCTGAACAAAGTCGAAGTTTGAGGTGATTCGCAGGAACGAAGTGTGTTTTTGATTGATAAAATGGCTGCGAGCACATGACGTTACATGGGGCAAAGAAGTCTGTGAAGAAGAAGGGCATAGCCTACATGACATGTGCAGAGATGAAGCCAATCAGAGACCGGCGGGATTCTGTGACGTCACCGCACTATATAAGTCCGGGCGTCATGCTCGCTCCTCACACTCCTCTCACTGTGCTGTGTAGGGAAGGTGCTGCCGCCGCTACTGCTTATGATATCTCATACTAAAGAACTCACTTTTATACAGCGATTTTTGGGGGATGTCACAGCTTGTCTCAGAGACTGCTTCTCTTATGTTCTAATTCTGATTTTGTGGGGTATTAGAATTGAAGTCCAGTGTGCTTCCAATTCAGCTGCATATACATTTTAATGCTATCTGCTCAGTTCTTGAGCACATTGAATATATAAGGGTTATCTAAGCCTGTTGCTGTTGTATTCAGTTAAAGAAACAGCGTTTTTACAATCCAAATACCACTTAATTTTTGGTTGCTCATTTATTTTGCGCAATTTAGATCCAGGAGTTAATTAAGTGTTGTTCTGCTGTTATAGTCACTAACAGAAACGTTCTTTTTCACCGCCAAAAAAAATTTTTTGCCTGTAGCAAATTAAAACCAAAGGGTTAAATTTAAAATTTTTTTCTGTTGTTGTGTTCCAAAAATACACGCCGTTTTAACAGGTCAAAGCGGGAATTTTTGGCAGACATTTCTTTTGCCAATTTTACATCCGGGGTTAACTAAGTTTTTTCGCAGTTGTATTTTAAAAGAAACGTTTTTTCACCGCCAAGAAGAAATTCTGCAGCATAATTCATATCCGAAATTAATTAAGCCTTTTTGTGTTTTTTTATTCATAAAAAAAACACAGTTTTTTTAAAACGGCACATACAAGTAATTTTTTTGCCAATTTGTGGGGCGCAACTTAAAAACCCAATTACCCAAGTTTTTTAGTTGGTTTTATTTGGAGTAAAAACAGGGTGGTATTTTGCATATACCCCAAAATCTTTTAAAAGAGTCGTACTTTTTGAACAAACATAGTACACAGAGGGAGGCAGGCTCTTCACCCGTGAGTGGAAGTGGCACAAACATTCCTGGAGAGGCCAGGTTTTCAGACAAACAAGGGACGTTCCGCAGCAGGGGACTCTGTGAGACCAGAACTGCCGGGCATCTAGGGCGTGTTTGTTTTAGCAACCAAGGTTTTTTATTGGTTTCACGTCCCTCCACTTCCCTTTCCCCAAAAACCACGACTACCCCCGCCAAGGCGGGGGAACTCAGAAACAAAACCCCTTTGTTGCATGGCCCAGGGGGCGGATCAGCGGCCCTCACCTGCCTCAACCCCCCCTGTCCCATCCGGTTCCCTCAGCCCAAAAACACTAGTGGTCTGGGGTCAGCGCCACATATGCAGGGTGAACAATTTGGGGGGGCGCAGCACTATTGCCCGCGACAAATGGGCCAATTCCCCCGCTTCTTGCAGCAGGCGCAAAGTATAATGTGGAAGGGGGCATGGGGGGTCATGTTGGAGGGACACCTCTGCATACAAGACCGTGATGAGGACAGCAGTGACTATAAAACAACCACAAAAAATTGATGATGATGGTAGCCACCGCACTTGGACCGGTGAAAGCAAGGGCCATCATCGACAGGAGAAGATAGTGTCAGCTTGCGCATCAGGCAGCTGTGCAGCAGCAAGTGGGTTGTGTGGCCGTGAGTCAGCGGGTCGCAGCAAGTGTTAGTCGGGATCAAGTGCCACGGGCGTAGAAAACCCGCTTCGACAGTGACGCACAGAAAGTAGCGGCAACAGTGGCTCAGCGAGGCACCGGTGCAGTAGTACACACTCATGTGGCGGAGCGATTGGTTGGTAAAATCATACATTCGGGGTTCGGCGGTGTGGCAAGTTTCTTTGCAAAGACACCAGGGAGGAGCCGCATATGGGTATAAGATAGAATCTGTGAGGCAGAAAGGAATCGTGGCCAGGGAGCTATCCGTTGGCACCATGTCCCGTGGACAACACATGCATGCGTCACCAACCGGTGGCCTGGGAGAAACGTGCTCATAGATGTGATGGTCCACGTTCCTGCCGCCGCGCCTGCAACAGAAGCCATGCAGCGCCCCATATGGCAAACGCATGCCGATTGCATAGCCAGTCAAAGGCTCCACCACCTCTGCAGACGGGATCAGTTACTCTTTGCCATCACCTCCCGGTCCAGATCTCTGCCTCCTCGCTACTTCATCCTCGCCAGCAAAAAGTCCCGTTCAGAGTCGAGGCGATTGCAAAGAGACAACAGTATGCTCCAACCATCCTAAGGTGCAGAAGCCTGACCGATTGCTCCTGGTCCAAGTTTTTGGTACAGCAGTCCCGTTCCCCTTTCCCAAATGGAGACTCTGCACAACATTCAGAAACTAATGACTTGACCGAGCCGAGATGGAGAGATTCCCAGCCGTAATTTTTTTTCCAAAAAGGCAGTACCAAGCACTTCAAAATAATGTATAACAGAAGGTGGGCCGAGTCCATGAGCTATCGGTTATGTTCCAATGTGCACGGCAGCGCGACGTTCTGGAGTGTAACTAACGGTCAGGGGACCCGGAAATCATGCCTTAATGGGCCACGTGTGAATGTGCTTCCTGCCATGCACACAACCAACAACTTTGGACAGGAGACGCCCGCATTCTCCTCCTCCACATTTGTCCAAACTGGGCGCCTCCTGCGCCAATGTCCACCTCCTCCACCTCCACCACCACCATCATCACACTCCACAAGTACAGCGAGTACATATCATACCCCATGTGCAGGCCACAGCGGTGACACGCAGTTCTACACCTGGCACCCTCGTCGAACTAAATCACCAGAGGGAGGAACCTCGCTCCTCTTCATGCAGCAAGAAATCGATTTGTAGCTTTCTCTCCTCTCAACTGCAAATTCGGAACCATGGAGACGGATAATGGGAGTAACATGGTGTCCGCGTGCACAGAGGAGGGATGGGACCATGGCGCGCCTACATGTGCATGTGGATCAATCTGGTTGAGAAGGTTCCAGAAGTCTTCCACCGATCTTCAGAAGATTCTGAAAATGGCAGGAAAACTGTGGCATGCCTTCATCCATTCTACAAAGCAGGTACACCCTCCTCGAGTTGCAGCGGCAGAACGGCCTCCCCCACAAGCTCAGAATATGCGATTTTTCCACCCCGTTGAATACCTGCCTGCACATGTAGGACCAACTGTATGAACAGAGAAAGAGGCCATTAACAAATTTTATGATGATCAGCGACAGGAGTACTCCCCTGTTTTACTTCGATGTCAGCTATTTTCAGCTCAGCGTGACCCCTGCTTTTTTTGCTAAAGGCCTTTTTTGAGGAGGGCCCGTTTTTTGGGTCACGCCGACAGGACTCCCGGGTTTAAAATTAACGTCATTCCACGGGCTTAAATGTTTTGGTACAGATGCTAAAAAAAATCGTCTGGGGGGGGGAAATAGAAAATTGGCGGACTAAATCTCGCGGCCCACTTGGCCCGGTGGGGGACTAAAACTGGGGGGAAAGGAGGAGGAGAAAGGACGGAAATAAGAAATTGTTGGTAAAAATTAGGGGTTTTTTCTACCCAGGTACAAGAAGGGGGAGCGGAACAGTGGAGGAGGTAAAAAGGAAAGATGGGGAAGACGAGACAAAATGCCCGCAAGAAAACCGGGGCCCGTATACAGGGGAGAGGGAGGGCGGGGAGCCCCCGGAGTCACTTGTGCGATGGCCCCCAGAAGCTAAATTTCCCCTGGCTAGTGACACCCAAATTTTGGTAACCCCCCCCCCAAAAAAGGGGAAGACTTCTGGGTCTCCTTTCCTTTTGGACCCCCCAAACCGGCCCCCAAAAGGGGACCCTTTTTTCCCCCACTGCTAAAGAGGGGGGAAAACCCCTCAATACTATAGAGAAATCCTCCGTAGTAAATTTGGGCCCGGTGCCTATGTGCCGCACCCGCCCCTTCCTCTAAAGGGGTCTGACCGGGGGTTTCCTTCACGCTCAATTTACTACTCCCGGGGTGCGGGGGGGGAAGGGTTTGGGGAGGTAAAAGCATTCCCACTCCTTTCATCACCCAAACCAAATTTTGGAGTCACTGATGAGCGGGCTTCCTTCACCCCCCCAGGAAGGGGGGGCATTTGCCAGCAGCAGCAGCAGCGGGGGCCCAGGACAGCCCCCTGAACCAGGGTTTCCTATTTGGTTTAGCACCTGCCCACCCCATTTTGAAGATCCGCTGGACTTTGGGCACCCAAATTTGGATGTTTTTCCGAAAATTTTCCCTTTTTTTGCGTGGAGAAGCTGCCCTCCCCAGGGCTAGTAGGTGGAATCAGGGGCGGGTGTTCGTCCGGGGGGGGCCATCTTTAACCCCAAGGGACCCCCGGGTTGCCCACGGGAAATTTGGGGAAAAAAATGACCTTTTAAAGATGAATCGGGCGGGGGAACGGCCCAATTTCCACACCCCAAAAGTTTGGGCGTCAGTTTTCATGACCCCCTCCCCCAAAACGCAAAGGAAATGAGCTGGATTCAAACAAATTTTCCTCACCACTATTCAAACCCCGGGGCGCCCCTTTCTGATGCCACACATTGCTGAAGTTTCTCCACCGCCTCCCAAACCATCTTTACTAGGGACTGGTATTCCCAACCCCACCCCCCCACACTCTGTTTTGTGCCACCCCTGGGGCCTACTTTTTTTTTGCCACCTCCAAATTTGCCCTTTGTCCCAAATTCTGACCTCTTTGGTGCTGCTTTTGGCTGCTGCCGTAACCCCCCCACCCCTTCATTGTCCACTCTGTGGCCTTTTTTCCTGTTTTTCCCACCCCCCAAAATGTCATTGGGGCCAAATCTTTTGGACCCCTTGCTCCCTGTGTGGCAACTGCCCTTGGACCCCCCACACTGTGTCATTGTGCCACTGTCTGACCTCATGATGCTGCTGTTGCTCCTGCTGTGACCTCCACACTGTGTCATTGTGCCACTCTGTGGCCTACTCCTGTTCTTGCCACCTCCAGAATTTGTCATTGTGCCACTGTCTGACCTCCCGCTGCTGTTGTTGCTCCTGCCGTGACCTCCACAACGCTGTCATTGTGCCACTCTGTGGCCTACTCCTGTTTTTGCCACCTCCAGAATGTCATTGTGCCACTCTCTGACCTCATGCTGCTGCTGTGGCTACTGCCGTGACCTCCACACTGTGTCATTGTGCCACTGTCTGACCTCATGCTGCTGCTGTCTCTCCTGCCGTGACCTCCACGCTGTGTCATTGTGCCACTCTGTGGCCTACTCCTGTTCTTGCCACCTCCAGAATTTGTCATTGTGCCACTGTCTGACCTCATGCTGCTGTTGTTGCTCCTGCCGCACCCTCCACACTCTGTCATTGTGCCACTCGGTGGCCTACTCCTGTTTTTGCCACCTCCAGAATGCCATTGTGCCACTGTCTGACCTCATGCTCCTGCTGTGGCTGCTGCCGTGCCCTCCACACTGTGTCTTTTTGCCATTCGGTGGCCTACTCCTGTTTTTGCCCCCTCCAGAATGTCATTTTGCCACTCTCTGACCTCATGCTGCTGCTGTGGCTACTGCCGTGACCTCCACACTGTGTCATTGTGCCACTGTCTGACCTCATGATGCTGCTGTTGCTCCTGCCGTGACCTCCACACTGTGTCAATGTGCCACTCTGTGGCCTACTCCTGTTCTTGCCACCTCCAGATTGTCATTGTGCCACTTTCTGACCTCATGCTGCTGTTGCTGCTCCTGCCGTGACCTCCACAACTCTTTCATTGTGCCACTATGTGGCCTACTCCTGTTTTTGCCACCTCCAGAATGTCATTGTGCCACTCTCTGACCTCATGCTGCTGCTGTGGCTTCTGCCGTGCCCTCCACACTGTGTCATTGTGCCACTCTGTGGCCTACTCCTGTTTTTGCCACCTACAGAATATGTCATTTTGCCACTGTCTGACCTCATGCTGCTGTTGTTGATCCTGCCGTGACCTCCACACTCTGTGATTGTGCCACTCTGTGGCCTACTCCCCATTGTTTTTTTGCCTCACTCCGCGATGTCATTGTGTGCCACTGTCCCTAGATCACACTCATGCTGCTGCTGTGGCTGCTGCCGTGACCTCCACACTGTGTCATTGTGCCACTCTGTGGCCTACTCCTTTTTTTGCCACCTCCAGAATGCCATTGTGTCACTCTCTGATCTCATGCTGTTGTGGCTGCTGCCATCATCTCCACACTCTGTCACTGATGTTGCCACCTGAGCTCTCAGCTTATTTTTTTCCAGCTGGTGCTGCCATGACTTTATCAGGCTGCATTCCTGCTTCCGTTTTTTGGTCAGTTTTCCCCTCTTAAGTGCCCAGGAAATTTTTAATAGTGAAGCGATTCAAAGAGCGGCGGCAGTCAATGCGTGTCATACTAAAACACAACTTTGTAATGAAGACCAAACCAAGCTCCCCTCTGCATATTTAAGCATGGCACAACGTTCTACAGCACCCTACAGGCTCTGTGAAGCCTGGAAATAGATGTTTTTTAACGCGATTCATCCCGAAGTAATTCGGACCGAAACAAATTTTTGAGAAATTCGCCCATCTCTAGTCACAAATCATCTGATATCAAACAGATAACAGCAAGAGATAATGATCCTCAAACATTTCTAGATTGCTTTTTTCTTGACCTGAAGCATAATGTAAATAACTTCTCTGCCTATATTGCATTTTGTTATTTTTTAAGATTTAACAATATTTGAAGACCACTTTCTGATGTGTATACAAAGTCTGTGGACTTTCAGTTTCTTCTATAACCTGATGTATGATGAGGAGCTAATCCTCTTGAAAGCTTACCATCAAATTTACTCGGGCTCTAAAAGGAATTTAAATGGCTTCTTTATATGGCTAACCTGGTATAACTTTATGCTCTCCAGAAAAAGAAAGAGACTGTCTCTATAGAGAGTCTGATAAACTGTCTTAGTGATTTCTATGTGTTTGCTGCAGAAGAGGACATGACTTCTGTATAGGGGATGAAGCCCTACTCACTACAAATGACCCAACAACAGAATATATAGTATATAAACTTTTGAATAAATACACAAAATGTCATATTTGATGTTAAATGGCCACAGATTTATGTGAAACCACATGATTACCACACACAGTAAGGAGTCAGGTACTGCAACACTACAGCCATGACATATCTTAAATAAAAAAATAAAAAAATAAATAAACTTATTCTTTTTTAACATTTCAATTCTTTTCAAGGTCTGTAAAATTATATTTAAAACTAAAATCAGGCCAAACTCCAAAGAACTCATTAATGTCCAACTCCACAAAGAGTCATCTTCCAGCACTCGGGGGAGGAAAAAACCCATGTAGAGGAAACCTTTAGGGAACCATGGCTGAAGGACTCCCCTTCCCCTCGGCTTGGAGGGTAACACCAAATAAAACTGAATATTATATCTTCAAATTTTACAAGGTAAGAAATGTATTGTACAGACAGGTAAAAAAAAAATATTAATTTATAAACCAAAATTCAACTAGGCGACCAATTAAAAATGATCAAAAAATTACACAATAAAATCAAGCTATGGGCAGGCAAGCAATTTCTTCTATTCCATCTGGTAAGAGAGAGGATAAGACAATCAAACAGAAATTGTAAGACAATCCTCACTTAGACACTTCTCAACTTCTAAAAGGGGAATCATCCCAGCATAAAACCACCTAATATATATATACAATAATTACTAAAAGTGTTCAAGGTCCCCCCCTCCAACAGTTATGTACTCCTTTGCCTAGTTCTTCGGAGTTTCATGACTTCTGGACACAAAATGGACCCGCACTCACTACAAATGATGCCGTATTTATACACTTTTGAATAAATACACATCATTTCTAGTATTAAATGGCCACAGCTTTATTTAAAACTACATCATTACCACAATCACAGTAAGTAGTCAGGCACAAGTATGTATTTAGATTCACAGATACTGTGAGACCCCTCAGCTTCCTGCCAGAGACCGGCAATTAAGAGGTGGCGTGTTCTGGCCTAACATTCTAGCAAAGCCAGTCCACTTCCAGGGCACCAAAGACCCTACCAAACATCACTCTACAGCCAAGCTGCCCCTGAAAGATCATTACCCCACCTTTCAGGTTGGCCTCAAAAGCTCAGCCTGTCCATCACCATTAAGTTTATCAGCTTCTATTAAAATTGGTCCACCATAACTTTCCTGCAATTTCCACATCATTCCCCAATCGCCCAGAAGAGGCCATTTGGCACCTTAAATGGACTTGAACCCCACCAACCAAACAGTATTATTAATAATGGAAAGGTCTTCAGCAGTTCTGTCTATATGCCAGCATTGACATAAAAAAAAAAAAAAAAAAAGTATAAATAAAATGGGAAAAAACCATGATCAACTAAAATTTCCCCAGCCTCGCTGTCCATAATTCCTACTTTTGTAGTCACATAAGAGTTAAATTAACATTCCCAAACTTTCCTATCCTTATCCTAACTTATCATTACTAATTAAAAGATTTATGATATATCCATATTATCCACATTGTATTATCCATATAGAGTAAAGCACTAGCCACACACCCAAGCTAGTCACAGTGATAAACAATGTAATAATACAGCATACTTTATAATCTTACCACATATTAATACAAAACAATATACTGCTGCCGCCCTCCTCCACACACTTCCCCGTACCGGTACCTTCCTTAATTCCTCCTGCTGTGTTGCTTGTAATCAAGACGGAAGCTATGGTCCCGCTCGGTAGGCTGCCAGGCAAGGCCGAAACACTCCAGAAAACAAATCTACGAATGGAATTCCATCAGGTACCAAAAGCTTCTCTTTATTCCAATATATTCATCACAGGGCAGTGCAACAACATGTGAACGCCAACGCATTTCTGGTCTCTCAGGACCCTTGATCACGGCATGTCATCATTCAACAAACAAGTGCTCTTATATACACATTAAAAACATAGCGTCATAGCTACACTGTGACTAAGGAAAGGGAGGAAAGGGGCAGGGTAACAAGGCGTTCTGAGTAAATTAACTCTATATTATCCTATGGTCAATACCCATGTCATTAACTCTCCAATATGTCCTGAATAACCCATAAGACTGACCATGTATCTAATAAATATACATGAGATCGTTACGTAGGTTCATACCCTTCGGGAAGCGTGTATTACAGGTCATAATCCAAAATGCCTCTCGTAACCTAGTTTTATGTTCCCAATCCCCACCTCTCGTGGTTTGGTAACTTTTTCAATTGCGCCACAGCGCAAGGTGGCAATTTTACCCTCGTGTCACTCAATAAAATGTCTAGCTGCACCTGAAATATATGTGTGTTTATTCTTAATTCTTGTAATGTGCTTCGCTATCCTTTGTTTTAATTTTCTAATAGTGCTACCTATATACATTATGTTGCATAGGTTACATAAAATATAGTAGACAATGTGTCAGATTCACAATTGATATAGTTTTTAATTTTAAATTGTTTACTCCTATCACTATCCCAAAAGGTTTCTCCTTTGATAATAATTGGACATAAATTGCATCTGTTTTTGCCGCATGGGTATAAGCCCTCAGCGATAGACTTAGTGGATGGATAGACAATATGCTCCAACCTATAGTGAGATCACTTCCAGGGTACCTCAAAGACAGTTCAAGTGTACTAAAAATTTGTTTCAGGATTTTGTATGGCAGGACTCTTATGTATGGTTTGCTGCGATGTAATGAATTTATATTCTATCATTCCGCAACATTTGGCCTTTATAGCTTGGAAAAATTTTTTAAATAGAGATTTTGAGCTATATTTGAGGAGGAGAAGGTTTTTGTTATCCAAAGTGTCAATTTTTATTGAAACACAATTATTTTAAATTTGACACAATGTTTTTCCTAAAACTGAAGGAGCTCCTATGGGTGCATCAGCCTCGCCCACCATAAAAAATTTTGAAATATGGCGTGGTGGAACAACATGCATTATAGGGCTTAAAAAATCCCTTTGGTACAGCATCATATGATGGGCGTTAATCGACGACCCCCCTTTTTGGTAATGGGGTCGCATGTAACGTCCATACCCAAATTCATTGTTTATCTCAATGAAAAGAATATAACTCAAATTTACTTCTCAACAGGACAGGTGAAAATTCCATTTTTGGATCTTGAGTTGGAGGGTCTGTTTGCCAGGGAAGAGGCGTACACAAAACTAAAATAGGAACCCATAGTGGAAACACTATTTGAAAGGCCCCACTAGTAATCACCCGAGACACACCAAAGCAGCTATAACCGAAGGAGAAATATTAAGAGCTAGAAGAGCTTGCCCCGGATGAGGTTTTTTCTTAAAGGGAAAAGGACATTATCAATGGTAAAATTAAAAGAAAGAGGTATACAGACACATATTTTAAAAGAGCAGCGGATCAAATAAGTAACCAAACACAAAAATTGTTACAAAAAAAACACAAAAAAAAGTAGGAACACACAACAACAAATTGGTATTTTCTACCAGATTCAGTGATGATTTTGATCGGTAGAAAAATCTTTTTCAAAAAATACAGATCCTAGACAGGACACAATCTTAAAAAGGGTTTAATGTAGACAGGGGTTTTAAAAATGTGTCTCAAAGAGAGGAAAAACGTTAGGAAAATGAATTGTCCCCCAGCTTATTTCAAAGCAAAATTAACTCTACTTTGGGCCCAATACAATGGCTTATACCCATGCAGCCAAAAAAAGAAAGCAATTTATGTCCAATTTAAATTTTCAAAGGAGAAACCTTTTGGGATAGTGAAGGAGTAAACTAATTTAAAATTAAAAACTATATCAATTGTGAATCGACCACATTGTCTACTATATTTTATGTAACCTATGCAACATAAATGTAAAATAGGTAGCACTATTTAGAAAGTTAAAACAAAGGATAGCGGAGCACATTACAGGAATTAAAGAATAAACACACAATATACTTCAGGGAAGCTAAAACATTTTATTAAGGACAACGAGGGTAAAATTGCCACCTTTGCGCTGGGCGCAATTGAAAAAGTTACCAAACCCCCGAGAGGTGGGATTGGGAACATAAAACTAGGTTACGAAGGCATTTTGGATTATGACCTGTAATACACGCTTCCCGAAAGGTATAACCTACGTAACGATCTCATGTATTATTTATAGATATATGGTCAGTCTTAAGGGTTATTCAGGACATATTGGAGAGTTAATGACAGGGGATTGACCATAGGATAATATAGAGTTAATTTTTCTCAGAACGCCTTGTTTTCCCCTGCCCCTTTCCTCCCTTTCCTTTAATCACGTGTGCTTGACGCTATGTTTTTAATGTGTATATAAGAGCACTTGTTTTGTTGAAGATGACATGCCGTGATCAAGGGTCCTGAGAGACCAGAAACGCGTTGGGGTTCACAGTTGTTGCACTGCCCTGTGATGAATATATTGGAATAAAGAGAAGCTTTTGGTACCTGCTGGAATTCCATTCGTGGATTTGTTTTCTGGAGTGTTTCGGCCTTGCCTGGTAGCCTACCGAGCGGGACCATAGCTTCCGTCTTGATTACAAGCAACACAGCAGGAGGAATTAAGGAAGGTACCGGTACGGGGAAGTGTGTGGAGGAGGGCGGCAGCAGTATATTGTTTTGAATTGGATCTGTTCAAGCGGGGTTGCGAGCCGCGACCACCTCCTACCCCATGAAAGTACGGGACTAGCTTCGCAGAAAGCATTGGTATATTGTTTTACCTTCCACTCCATATTGTTGCTTATTTTCATACACAGGTTGCAGTTGTTTTTAAATTTAGCGTCTCTACAATATATTAAATGGGACGATGGCGAAATTGGAACAAATGTTCCAAATTTAAGAGCATTTACTGAAGGA
>JAODAL010054200.1:0-24780 GCA_025379985.1 Phyllomedusa bahiana | reverse complement strand
TTAAAGGGACGCTCCCCCTTTAAATCCACGAGAACGAGCCGCCCGCGCCTTGGGACACAGGCACCGCGCCTGGGCCCGGGAAAGGGGGGAACGCGGACGCCGGAGCGAGGTTAGGGTAGTCCCTGGCAGCTGGGGCCCCCCGGCTCGTCCCGCGGCCAGGGGCGGCACCCGCCCCCGGGTGGGCCCCGGACAAGGGCACGGGTGCCCCGGGGCCCCGGGGGCCGGGGGCAGGAGGGGCGGGACAACAAAGGGGGTTAAGATGCGGATGCGGTTGCATTAACCCTAAAGGACAGATTGGCGACGCTGTTCATTACTGAATTCCGGGGCCCGACCCGCGATGACGGGCCTGACGGTCCTGAAAAACCGTTATGCGGCATGCGTGGTTTTGCCGCCGGGAAGGGCACCTCTCTGGTACCTCTACCTCCTGTGCACCCCTCTCTTTGCTCGTTTACCCCTGAATTTCGCTCCATGTTAAAAATAAAAAATTTTGAAAGGTATGAAAGTTTTTGGAAAAAGTCATTATTAACAGACGGCAAATCCGCTATTCTCAAACCCCTCTAATCAAAAAAAAATTTGCGGGATTCAAATTTAACAAATCTGGACTGGGCAAAAGTGCAAAAAACACATATCTTTTAAAGTTTTCTATAATACAATTTGTTTTTGGGGTTACCTTTCAATTCACCGGGGTGACTAAAAATTCTGTATAAGATATAAGTGCACGCTACTGAATAAACAAAGCGAAAGTGCGCCAAAGTAAAAAACACGATTGTTATAGATGGGGATGATACAAGGTATTTTTTGGCACCTTTCATTCACCGGGGGTGATTAAAATTCTGATAAGAATAAGTGCACGCTATCTGAATGAACAAAGCTGCAGTCGCCAAAGTCAAAAAACAGATCGTTATAGATTCGGATGAACAAGGTATTTTTGGCCCTTTTTCAATTTTCACCTGTGGTGACATAAAATTGCTGTAAAGATATAAGGGCTTCTGAATGAACAAAGCTGCAGTGCGCCAAAGTCAAAAAACCGAATTTTAAGTTGGGATGAACAAAGGTTTTTTTGGCACCTTTCAAGTCATCGGGGTAATAAAATTGCTGTAAAGAATAAGTGACGCTATCTGAATGAAAAAATGAAATGCGCCAAAGTAAAAAAACAGTATCTGTTATAATTGGGATGAAAAGGGTTTTTTTGGGCACCTTTAAATTCACCTTGGTGACTATAAAATTCTGTATAAGTATAAGGCACGCTATTGAATGAACAAAGTGCAGTGGCCAAAGTTCAAAAAACACGTATCTTTATAGTTTTCGGATGATAAAAGGGTATTTTGGCACCTTTCAATTCACCTGTGGTGATTTTAAAAAATTGCGTAAAAGAATAAGTGCACGCTTCTGAAGAACAAAGTGCAGTGCCCCAAAAGCAAAAAAACACGTATTTGTTAAGAGGGAGATAAAGGTATTTTTGGGCCCCTTTTCCAATTCACCGTGGTACTAAAAAATTGCTTATAAGTAAAGTGCACCTACTGAATAATAAAGCTCAATGCGCCAAATTTAAAAAAAACACGTATTTTATAAATTTCGGATGATACAAGGTATTTTGGCACCTTTAAATTCACCTGTGGTGACTATAAAATTGCGTAAAGAATAAGTGCACGCTATCTGATTGAAAAAAGCTCAGTGCGCCAAAGTCAAAAAACACGTATCTGTTATAGTTTAAGGAGAACAAGGTATTTTTGGCACCTTTAAATTTTCACCTGTGGTACTAAAAAATTGCGAAAAAGATATAAGTCACGCTATCTGAATAACAAATCTGGCGGGGAAAAAGGAAAAAAAACACGTATCTGTTATAATTCGATGATAAAAAGGTATTTTTGGACCTATCAACCTGTGCTGACTACAAATTGCTGATTCAAATTTAATGCAAGGTGAATTCAAAAAAGGTGGAATGGGAAAATTTGAAAAAAAAACACCTATCTGAAATGTATACTGATAAAAAACTGGAGTTTTGACCTAAAAAGAGACCTGCATTTAAACAAAATGTTGTATCCTAATAAAGTTCACTCTGCCCAATATCCCGGAAGTCTTTCATAGTAAAACTGTTTAAAAATGAAGATATTTCAGTAATGTCTACACTAAGTCTTGGGGAACTTTATCCATGTCCTTTTTTAGAGCTTTCGTGTTCGCCCCCGGCCCCCCCCCCCCCCCCCCCCTCCCCAATGACTTATAGCGATAGATGCTGTTTTAAAAAAAATCTAATCCTAAAATCTCCATGTCTAATCTAACTAAAAATAATAGTAGAGGTTTCTCTGTTGAAAAATGTACGATTTCGTGAGTATTTGGAGACATGCAGAGCGCACTCCCAAAAGTATGAAAAAGCTGAGAAGACCCGAGGGGAAACAGGAAGGGTGTTCTTGTTAAAACGAGGTCATTGATTTTTCCAGCCAATCGCAACCCTACACATCCCCCTCTGACGTCGCACACACATCTCACCTGTTTTCGTAAAATGTTTTTGGCCGCCAAAAAGCAGGAACCCCGAAAAGGCCGTATTAATAATTATGGCAGATTTTTAACTAAATTACGCGTGATCGAAAAAATCGTTTACCATAAAAACCGTGCCGATTTCAACTTTGTCGATAAAAATCGCTCAACACTACTTGTGATGTAATAGGGCTTTATCCCTCAATTCCACATAACAAAGCCATACTTATGTTACAACGTTTCCTATCTAAACACAGTAAATTTTCAGAAGTTATTAACACTTTTTTCTTTTATGGTAAAAATTTTTTTTGGGAAAACATTTTTTTTCATTTGAGGCATTTTTTTTTTGCAATGTAAAGACCGCAATGGGGGAAAATTTTCGCTTCGATACCCAATTTTTAAATTGTTATAGGGGAGGAGATTTTTTTGTTGGGCAGTGACTGTCTTTTCCCTCCAATCAGGTGGTATGGAATACATTGATGACCTGCTCCTGGGGGGGAGGGGGGCGAGTCCCCTCGGCAGCTTTTTTTTATCTTACATCAATAAAATTTTTAATCTCCAAATCACCTCATATTTGGATCAAACTCCATTTCATATTTTGGGTTCTCCCTTCAGGGAAAGAGATGAAAAAAATTCAAGCACCCTATAGAAAAAGTCGGCTAGAAATACCCTTCGGAGCGAATTCAGCACATCCCACATGTTACAGAAACATCCCAGTTTGGGGAATTCTACGTACAAAAGAAATTCTTCGTCTTAGGGTATATCACTAAACACAATAATGCGGCTAGAACACGTTTGAAACAAAAAGGGACACAGAAAAAACTTTAACAAAGCAAAAAAAACATAGCTAACAACCTAGAACTAGTTTTTTAAACCAAAATAGAAAACTTTACTATGACACAACTAAAAAATAAATGTCCTTTAGTACTACCTATAGCTCACAATATTATGAGATAATTAAAATCATCAAAAGCAAATTTCCTTTATTGATCACAAAAATAATATAAAAAAATAGTCAAAAATGACATTTGGCCTGTCTTTTTAGTAAATTTTTCTATCACCCAGTCAATTTTTTTCTGTGACCCAAAATCTAATACATGGTTTAACTACCCAAAAGGGGCCCAAAAAATCGGGCATCAAAGATGCCAAACATGCAAATGAAGCAAAATATCAAAAAATTCCCTGCAATGTCCACCGGTGATGATTTTAAAAAATCTTCTTACAAAAATTGTTTTTCTAAAACTTGGGGTATTTTTTTACATGTGCAACTTGTAGGCCTGCAAAAGTAGGGGTTTAGTGTCAAAAGTCTTAAACGAGAATTCAGACACCCTTCTGATATTTTAAAACATTTACCACAATGTTAGCACACACGACACTTTGCGAATAATTCAGGCAGCCTCAGCTCCTTTATTGTAAGGGGGAATTGAGATAGTACGAAAACCTCATAAAAAGGAACATTAGGAAAAAAGTATTGTCAGTGGGGCCTGGTGGATACTACGTTTAAAACACCAGGTTTCCACGGGTTTTAAACAAAAGACATGATATAATGTTTCATTATGTGGTATTTGTTAATGATGTTTGTATACTATTTGATTTTTTTTAATTTCATAATTTTGTATTCTACGTTTAAAAATTTGTATTTTTAAATTAATATCTCCGTGATTTAACCCATTTAAATGGTCACCTGTTTCATACGCACCCAGAGTAAAGGGGGGTAAATCCCGAAAAAACCTTTTTTTGCCCCAAGGGGGGGGGAACCAAATTTTTTTAAAAAAGGAAAAAAATTTTTTTTTGGGGGGGGGGGTTTTTTTTATTTTGTTTGGGGTTTGGTTGGGTTTGTTTTTTTTGTGAAAATTTTTTAAGGTGGTGAGATGGGTTTGAGTTTTGGGGATTTTTTAATTTGTGGTTATAGTATGAATTGTGGGGGATTTGGAAAATTTATTAAAAAAGGGGTTTTGAAAAAAAAGAAAGAAATTTTTGTTTAAAGTTGGGGGGGGAAAACAAAAAAACGCGAGGGTAAGAACGTGGGCAAAGAACAAAAAGGGGTTCTGGAAAAGGGACAGTGGGGGCTCCCAGCGGGGGCACTCCATAGGCCAACTTTAAACCGTCACAGAAATACAAATGTTTGTTACACGCGATAATATAGAGGGGCCCCCCAATGAGTGAGAGGGTTCGGCAGTAAAAATTCGTTGACGTCATTGTTTTTTTGCCTTCCTTTATCCCAGTGTGCTTCAATCGGGTTTAATAAACCATCAGTATTAAAAAAAAAAGGAGTTGATTCAAAAAAAGATACCAGAAATGGATATTTTTCATGTCTTCTGTGTTCTGTATCCACTCCCTTTTTGGTAGACAATCCTCATCCTTTCCATTTCTTCTGACAGGTGAAAAGAAGGGGAAAACTAAATATAGTGGCAACGTCATAGAGTGGTGGAGGGTGGAAACAGCATTAGGAAACCACAAGGTGTTCGAGTGAGACAGCGGTCACTTGGCAGCAGCATGAGTAAGCCACAGAATGGCACAATGACAAATTCTGGAGGTGGCTGAAACATCAGGAGCCCACAAAGTGGCACAATGACACAGTGTGGAGATGACGTCATCAATAGCAGCAGCAGCATGAGGTCAGAGAGTGGCACAATGACAAATTCTGGAGGTGGCAAAAAACAGGAGTAGGCCACAGAGTGGCACAATGACAGAGTGTGGAGGTGACGGCAGCAGCAGCAGCATGAGGTCAGAGAGTGGCACAATGACAAATTCGGGAGGTGGCACCAACAGGAGTAGGCAACAGAGTGGCACAATGACAGAGTGTGGAGGTGACGGCAGCAGCAGCAGCAGCATGAGGTCATAGAGTGGCACAATGACACAGTGTGGAGGTGACGGCAGCAGCAGCAGCATGAGGTCAGAGAGTGGCACAATGGCAAATTCTGGAGGTGGCAAAAAACAGGAGTGGGCCAAAGAGTGGCCCAATGACAGAGTGGGGAGGTGATGGCAGCAGCATGAGGTCATAGAGTGGCACAATGACAGAGTGTGGAGGTGACGCGAGGCAGCATCAGCAGCATGAGGTCAGAGAGGGGCACAATGACAGAGTGTGGAGGTGACGGCAGCAGCAGCAACATGAGGTCAGAGAGTGGCACAATGACACACTGTGGAGATGACGGCATCAACAGCAGCAGCATGAGGTCAGAGAGTGGCACAATGACACAGTGTGGAGGTGGCATAAACAGGAGTAGGCCACAGAGTGGCACAATGACAGAGTGTGGAGGTCACGGCAGCAGAAGCCGCAGCATGAGGTCATAGAGTGGCACAATGACAGATTGTGGAGGTGGGTGGCAATACCAGTCCCTGGTAAAGATGGTGGTAGGCAGATGGAGAAACTGGCAGTAGATGTGTAGCATCAGGCGGGTGGCAGCATCAGAATAGTGGCTGAGGCAGGTAGTTTGAATCCAGACTAATTTCTCAAAGTTTTGGTGAGGCGTCATGGCTGATGTAATCTGATGCCTAAGGCATTGGTGTGTGGAAATCCTGGCCGATCCATGCCTGATTCATCTTGACAAAGGTCAGTCGCTCCACATTTCCGGTGGACAAGCGGGTTCTCCTTGGGGTAACGATGGCCCCCGCCTCACTGAACACTCGCTTTGATGCCACACTACTGGCCGGGCAGGACAGCTTCTCCACTGCAAACTCGGCAAGTTGCGGCCACACATCCAGTTTGGCTGCCCAGTAGTCCAGCAGATATTCTAACTGGGGTTGCAGAGTGCTGTCCAAGTAGGCTACCACCTGTTGGTTCAGGGTCTGCTCCAGGTCCTGCTGCTGCTGCTGCTGGTGAATGCCCTCCTCAATAGGCGGGTGAAGGAAGCTGCTCATCAGCAACGCCAGACTTAGGTTGCTGCTGATGGAGCTGGTACTGCTCCTAACCCCCACCTTCCCACAGCAGCCATGGCAGTGGTACGTGAGTGCTGAGGAACCCCCCCGGTCAGACCTGTCAGAGGATGGACAATGTTGCACATAGGCAGCGGCCAACTGACTACGGAGGATTTCTCTATAGTATTTGCGTTTGTCCTCCCTCTCAGCAGCTGGAAAAAAGGCTCCCATTTTTGACCGATAGCGAGGTTCCAAGAGGGTGGAGAGCCATAAGTCATCCCTCTGCCGGATGGTAACTATTCAGCTGTTACTAGCCAGGCAAATCAGCATGCTGCGGGTCATGTGCGCACGTGACTCTGAGTGACCCCCTGCCTCCATCTCCACTGTATACTGCCCTGGTGCTTGGGGGTCATCTGCCTCATCTTCCTCATCTCCATCTACCTCTTCCAGCTGCTCCTGCTCCTCCTCTCCTGTCATCAGGGTAGAAAAAACACTCATTTCACCAGACAGTGCTTGTGCTCCAAAATCCTCCTCCTCCTCCTCCAGTTCAGTCCCCCACCGGACTCATGTGGCCGCGAGATGTAGTCGCCACGTCTCCAGTCCTCTGTCCAGACAGATTTTTCATCATCTGTTTCAGGACATGAAGCAGTGGAATGACGTTATTCAATCTGTAGTCCTGGCGACTGAACAGTAATGCCGCCTCCTCAAACGGCCACAGCAAACGGCAGGTGTCACACATGAGCTGCCACTGGCTGACATCCACCTGCCCTCCCTGCCTCAAATCTACTGCTCCCCCGTAGAAACCTACAACACCTTAACCCTCACACTCTCTCTGAATCTCTTTCTCCCCTCTCTACCATATCCTCATTTACTGACCCAGACGCAGCCACCACTTTCTACAACAACACAATCACTTCCACTTTTTGACATGGTGCCCCTCCAACACAACAAAAAACACGCAAAAATCAACAACAACCCTGGACACAGACCCCCCCCCAAACAGCTGAGGCGAGCTTCCAAAATTTTGCCAACCCCGCGGAAAAAAGCCCTCCACCGACACCTCGCATTACAAACAATCATGCATACATTTAAAAATCTGCACTCTCATCCCCCCAAACAGGATACTTCACCACTTCATACCCCCCTTTCTCAAACCCCAGACAACTGTTAAAAAACCTTAAAACGCTCCCTCCTCCACCACACGCCCCTCCCCCTTTCCCTCACAGAGACTTCCCCACTCACTTCCTAATAAGATCAATCTCATCAGACAAAGTTCCCCCCACAGTCCCCCCCTTGTCTACTCTTTTCCTCAGTTCCCCACACCACCTCTACACCCGCTCATCCCCCACACCCCCCAAACTTTCTTCTCTACTGCACTCATGACAACCCCTCCACCTACTTGCCCCAAAACCAAACTCACACCGTAATTTGACCCACGCCATCCACCTCACCCTGACCTTAGTGCTGTTTTCACCCCCCCTCCCCATCATTCAACCTTCATTAACCACTGGGACTTCCCTTTTATCCTTTAAAAAATGCGCCTCACACCCATCCCTTAAGAAACCATCCTTGACCCCTTTGTCTGCCAACTATCGCCCCATACACTGCTTCCATTTGCCTCTAAACTCCCCAACAACACTCATCTTAACTTTCCCTTTTTCTATTCACCAACTCTCTCCTTTTACCCACTGCAATCTGGGTTTCCGCCCCCACCACTCTACAAAAACCGCCCCCAACCAAAGTCACCAAAAGACCTAGCAAAGGCCAAAGCCCCACGCCACTCTCTGTTTCTTTCCTCCAGACCTGTCTCGCCTTGACACTGTTGACCATTCCTCCTTTAAAAAATCCTCGCCCCTCGGCATCACGGGCTTGGCTCTTTCCTGGATCTCCCCCTACCCACTGATCGGGGCTTTCAACCTTTTTCACTCACGCACCACCTCCCCCCCCGGGCCCCTTTGTTGGTGAAACCCCAGGGGTCTGCCTGGGCCCACTACTCTTTTCTATCAAACTATGGGCTGGGTCAACTAATAGCACGCATGGCTTTCAAAACCATCGTATGCTGATGACACCCACCTACATCTCCGGGCCCAATGTCATCTCTTCTCTCCCGGTCCCCCGACTGTCTTTTTGCCAATCCTCCTTCTTCTCCTCACGTCTCCTGAAGCTAAAGTGGAAAAACTGAATTCATCATCTTTCCACCCCCAACTCCACCCCCCACCTGATTTTCCTATCACAGTCAATGGCTAAACTCTCTCACCATCTCCACAATCCCTGCCTTGGGAACCCTTGGGCTCCAATCTGTCCTTCAAACCACACATCCAAAAACCCCCACATCCACCTCCGGGTACCTGAAAAATTCCCCTACCGTTTTTTTTCCTTAACTTCGAAAGCACAAAAAGCTGGTCCAAAAGCCCTCGTTTCTCCCGCCTTGACTACTGCAACACCTTCCTTGGCCCTCCCATAGCCCCCTCCCCCCCCCAATCCTCCTTAATCTCTCCCCGTCTGATTACCCCTCCCTCCTAATCCTTGCCTCTCCCCTCTGCCAAAACCCTTCACGGCTTCCCATTGCCCAGGAAACCAGTTCAAGTTAGCAACCTTGACTAAAGGCTCTCCCAAAACCCTTTCCCCCCAAACATCTCTGCCTAACTCCAGATATCTCCCCTCACGGGAACCTCCGCTCCTCACAGGACCTTTTTCTCTGCCTCCCCTTACAGCTCCCCACACAACCGTCTCCAAAACTTCCCCCCTGTTCATCCACACTCGGAACTCCTGCCCCAACACCCAGACTCCCCCACTCTCACCCACTTTAAAGCAAAACCTGAAAAACCCATTTCTTCAGGATTGCCTATAACCAACAATAACCCTGCTGTCACTACACTATCCATAACCATGTCTGCCCCTCACCTTCTGTCTCTTCCCACCTTCCTCGTAGACTGTAAGCCCTCACGGGCAGGGACCTCTCTCCTTCTGTACCAGTTGTTAGTTAGTAATTTGTCACCTTTGTACTTGTTTGACCTATGTTATGTATGAAACCTGAATGTACAGCGCTCTGGAACCAAGGGCGCTCAAAAAAAAATAATAATAATAATAATAATAATAATAATAATAATAATAACATGAGCTGCCACTGGCTGACATCAAAGTTACACAGGTGAGTACTCCTGTCCGCCTAGATAATCATAAAGTTGTTAATGGCCTTTCTCTGTTCATACAGTCGGTCTAACATGTGCAGGCTGGAATTCCAAAGGGTGAAAACATCGCATATCAGAGTGTGTTGGGGGAGGCCGTTCTGCCGCTGCAACTGGAGGAGGGTGTTCCTGGCTTTGTAGGAATGGATGAAGTGCATGCACAGTTTCCTGGCCATTTTCAGAATCTTCTGAAGATTGGTGGAAGACTTCAGGAACCTTTTCACAACCAGATTGAACACGTGCGCCATGCCGGGCGCATGGGTCATCCCTCCTCGGTGCAACGCGGACACCATGTTCCTCCCATTGTCCTTCACCAAGTTTCCGATTTGCAGTTGGCGCAGAGAAAGCCACACATCGATTTCTTGCTGCATGACGCGGAGCAGTTCTTCCCCTGTGTGACTTCGTTCGCCGAGGCAAGCCAGGTGTAGGACTGCGTGACACCGCTGTGCCTTACACATGTGGTATGATGGAGCAGCACTTGTGGAGGCTGAGAAGGTGGTGGTGGAGGAGGAGGAGGCAGACATTGGCGCAGGAGCAGCAGTTTGACAATGTGGAGGAGAAAGCGGCGTCTCCTGTCCAAGTTGTTGGTATGTCTGGGCAGGAAACACATTCACCCAGTGGACTGTAAAGGACATGTACTAGCCCTGACTGTAGTTAAAGCTCCACACGTCCGCACTGCTGTGCAACTTGGAACAAACCGATAAGCTCAAGGCCTGGCCCACCTTCTGTTCTACATATTTGTGAATGGCTGGTACTGCCTTTTTGGGAAAAAAAAATTACGGCTTGGATCTCTCCACCTCGGCTCGGCACAGGCCATTAGTTCTCTAAATGGTGCAGAGTCCACCATTTGGAAAGGGAGGGACTGCAGTATCAACAACTTGGACAGAAGCACGGTCAGCTTCTGCACCTTAGGTTGGTTGGACGCATACTGTTGTCTCTTTGCAATCGCCTCGTTGAATGACAGCTCCCTTCTGCAGAGGTGGTGGAGCCCTGACTGGCTGCAATGGCATGCGTGCCACTGGGTGCTGCTGCTGCTGCTGTTGCTGCAGCGGCAGGATGGACCATCACATCTGAGCCACGTTTCTCCCAGGCCACCGGATGGTGACACTGCATGTGTTGACGCAGGGCCGTGGTACCAATGTTAGCTCCCTGGCCACGCTTCACTTACTGCCCACAGATTCTACATATACCCATGATCGGCTCCTTCGCTGTCTTAGTAAAAAAACTGCCACACCACCGAGTAGGTGATTTTACTGCCAACGCTCTGCACTGAGTGACTACTACCGCCGTTGCCTCGGTGAGCCACTGTGCCGCTACTGTCTTGGACCTGTGAAGCGGGTTTTCTACCCCGTGGCCATTTGGCTCCTGACCTCGCACTGCTGCTATCCTGCTGACTCACGGCCACACTACCGACTTACTGACGCCCTCTTCTCCTGACGATGATGAAGCCCTTGATTTACCCTGCTCCCAAGTGTGTTCGGCTACATCATCATCGATAATTGTTGGATCTTCACTGCTGTCTTCCTCAATGGTATTGGTATGCAGAGGCTGACCCCTCATAACATGACCTCCAATGCCACTCTCCACATCCATACTTTGCCGCCTACTGCAAGAAGCAGGGGATGTCGGCCCCACTTCTTCGCTGCCAAGCAGCTGCTGACTGTCCTCAAATTGTTCATCCTCGCTGAATAGTGGCGCTGAGCCCAGACCACATAGTAGATCTCTGGCTGAGGGAACCGGACGGGACAGAGGTGGGTTGAGGACAGGTGAGGGCCACTGACCCGCTCCCGGTAGTCCCCGGCGCCGCCGCTATTCCGCCGCCGATCGTTAGGGTCCTAAGCCGTTACCAGTCGCTAAGCTATCGGCTTAGGACCTTGGCGACGGCAGCGGTGGCGGACTAACTGTATGTGTGTCCGCCGGACGCACATACAGTTAGATGCTTTGGCGGAGCAGAGAGCTCCGCAGAGTACTAGGGAGCCGCAGGCAGGATGCGGCTCTGTGCGCGCCGGAGTGCACAGCCCAGGCGGCGTGCGCGTCATCACGCTGCCCGCGCAGCCTGGTGACGTCACGCCACTGAAGAAAAAGACTGGGAGCAGCGACAGCGACAGCGGCGGGGAGCGAGGTCAGGTGAGTGCTGTCAGGTTACCACTTTTAATTAGCTCTATTCATGCTGGGGCGCTATTATCTACTGTCATATGTGCAGGGAGGGATGCTATTATCTACTGTCATATGTGCAGGGAGGGATGCTATTATCTACTGTTATATGTGCAGGGAGGGGGGCTATTATCTACTGTTATAATGTGCGGGGGGGGGGGCTATTATCTACTGTCATATGTGCAGGGAGGGGGTATTATCTACTGTCATATGTGCAAGGATGGGGGCTATTTACTGTCATATGTGCAGGGAGGGGGGCTATTATCTACTGTTATATGTGCAGGGAGGGATGCTATTATCTACTGTTATATGTGCAGGGAGGGGGGCTATTATCTACTGTTATATGTGCAGGGAGGGATGCTATTATCTACTGTTATATGTGCAGGGAGGGGGGCTATTATCTACTGTTATATGTGCAGGGAGGGATGCTATTATCTACTGTCATATGTGCAGGGAGGGATGCTATTATCTACTGTTATATGTGCAGGGAGGGGGGCTATTATCTATTGTTATATGTGCAGGGAGGGGGGCTATTATCTACTGTTATATGTGCGGGGGGGGGGGCTATTATCTACATGTTATATGTGCAGGGAGGGGGGCTATTATCTACTGTTATATGTGCAGGGAGGGGGGCTATTATCTACTGTTATATGTGCAGGGAGGGGGCTATTATCTACTGTCATATGTGCAGGGAGGGATGCTATTATCTACTGTTATATGTGCAGGGAGGGGGGCTATTATCTACTGTTATATGTGCAGGGAGGGGGGTATTATCTACTGTCATATGTGCAGGGAGGGGCTATTATCTACTGTTATATGTGAAGGGAGGGGGGCTATTATCTACTGTTATATGTGCAGGGGACTATTATCTACTGTTATATGTGCAGGGAGGGGGGCTATTATCTACTTATATACGTGCAGGGAGGGGGGCTATTATCTATTGTTATATGTGCAGGGGGGGCTATTATCTACTGTTATATGTGCAGGGAGGGATGCTATTATCTACTGTCATATGTGCAGGGAGGGGGGGCTATTATCTATTGTTATATGTGCAGGGGGGGCTATTATCTACTGTTATATGTGCAGGGAGGGGGGCTATTATCTACTGTCATATGTGCAGGAAGGGATGCTATTATCTACTGTTATATGTGCAGGGAGGGGGGCTATTATCTACTGTTATATGTGCAGGGAGGGATGCTATTATCTACTGTCATATGTGCAGGGAGGGGGGCTATTATCTACTGTCATATGTGCAGGGAGGGGGGCTATTATCTACTGTCATATGTGCAGGGAGGGGGGCTATTATCTACTGTTATATGTGCAGGGAGGGGGCCTATTATCTACTGTCATATATGCAGGGAGGGATGCTATTATCTACTGTTATATGTGCAGGGAGGGATGCTATTATCTATTGTTATATGTGCAGGGAGGGATGCTATTATCTACTGTTACATGTGCAGGGAGGGATGCTATTATCTACTGTTATATGTGCAGGGAGGGTTGCTATTATCTACTGTTATATGTGCAGGGAGGGATGCTATTATCTACTGTTATATGTGCAGGGAGGGATGCTATTATCTACTGTTATATGTGCAGGGAGGGATGCTATTATCTACTGTTATATGTGCAGGGAGGGATGCTATTATCTACTGTTATATGTGCAGGGAGGGATGCTATTATCTACTGTTATATGTGCAGGGGGGCTATTATCTACTGTTATATGTGCAGGGAGGGATGCTATTATCTACTGTTATATGTGCAGGGGGGCTATTATCTACTGTTATATGTGCAGGGAGGGGGCTATTATCTACTTTTATATGTGCAGGGGGGCTATTATCTACTTTTATATGTGCAGGGGGGGCTATTATCTACTTATATACGTGCAGGGAGGAGCTATAATCCACCTACATATGTGCTGTGAGGCCTATAAGCTACCTATATATACACGTGCTGTGGGGCCTATAACCTATCTATATACCTGCTGGGGGACCTAAACCTGGCTATATAACCTACGGGGGATCACATAACCTGCCAATATACCTGCTGGGGATCCATAACCGGCCTATATACCTGCTGGGGGATCCATAACCTGTCCATATACCTGCTGGGAGACCTATAACCGGCCTATATACCTGCTTGGGGACCTATAAACGGCCTATATACCTGCTGGGGGACCTAAACCTGCCTATATACCTACTGGGGGATCCATAACCTGCCTATATACATGCTAGGGGACCCATAACCCTCCCTATATACCTGTTAGGGGACCCATAACCTGCCCATATACCTGCTGGGGGATCAATAACCTGCCTATATACATGCTGGGAGACATATAAACTACACACCTACCTACTGGGAGATATATAAAGTATATAACCACCTACTGGGGGACGTATAACTTACTGGGGGACCCTTTTACCTTCACTGGAGGATCACATAATTTACGGGTTTGTGAAGTCGCTAACAGTCGTTAAGCCGGTTGTTAAGGCCCCAAGACAAGTCAGTTGATAGCAATCGACTCCGGGGACTCCAGTCGGTTGTTAAGCCAGTTGTTAAGGCCTCAAGTCGATTGATAAGACCTTAGCAATCGACTCCGGGGACTAGCTCCCGGGAAATGCCAACTAAGGGTTGTGTCTGACGTTCCCACCGACTCTTGGCTGGGGTTGTCAGATGTCATCTGGGAGGAAGTGGATGACCTTGTCAACCAATCAAGAACCCTTGGGTTGCTGGTCAACACACGGCCGCTAGATGACACCTGCAGTTCTGGCCTCACCGACTGACCCCTGCTGTGATGTCCCCTTATTGTGCTGTGACCTGTGCCTGCTCCAGGAATGTTTGTGCCACTGCCAGTCGCATGTGAAGAGCCTGCCACCTCTCTGTCTGACATACTGTTTGTTCAAAAATTTACAGACTTTGTTTAATGACGATATCTGTATATGATAAATACACACCCTGTATTTGACTCCAAATGAACCCACTAACAGGCTTGCGTAACCCTTGGATATAAACTGCGCTCCAGAAATCAACAGAAAAAATGTCCTCGTCTTTGGCGTTTAGAAACACCATATATTTTACTGAATATAAAAGCACAAACACTCTTAATTAACCCTTGAATATAAATTGCGCTCCAGAAATCAACAGGAAAAATGTCCTTGTCTTTAGCGTTTAGAAACACCGTATATTTTACTGAATAGAAAAGCACAAACACGATTAATTAACCCTTGAATATAAATTGCGCACCAGAAATCAACAGGAAAAATTTCCTTGTCTTTGGCGTTTAGAAACACTGTATATTTTACGGAATATAAAAGCACAAACACGCTTAATTAACCCTTGAATATAAATTGCACTCCAGAAATGACCAGATGGAATTAAAATGTATATGGGGCAGAATTAGACCCACCCTGGACTTGAATTACAATACCCCCCAAACTGAATCACAATTATAACGGAAGAGGAGCAGTCTCTGATAAAAGCAGTGACTCCCCCCAAATTACTGTTAAAAGCTATTTCCTTTGTGTTAGATCTCTGCTGCTGCTACTGCAGCAGCCGCTTATGTCAGTGCACAATGAGAGCAGTGTAAGGAACGAGCATGGCGTCCATACTTATAGTGCTGTGACGTTACAGAAGCCCGCCGGTCTCTGATTGGCTTGATGTCTTCACATGTCATTTAGGGTCTTCCTTATTTCTTCCCAGAGTTCTCTTCCCCAAGTCACGCCATGTGCTTGCGGCCATTTTAGCAATACAAAACACACTTCGTTCCCACGAATTATCCCAAACTTCTATTTCGTGCAGAACCAAAGTTTTCCTGAAATTCTAAACAAATTCCACTTCGTTAGAATCAATTCGCCCATCTCTAGCAGGTCGTACAGTACGCTCCTCAATTATGTCGGGTGTTCAGGAGCTTGCTCCGAACAGCGCGTACGCCGCGGTGGGCGGGGGGCCGGCCGCCCGCCTGACCCATAGACTGTCATTACTTATGCCGCGTAAGCGCCATGAATAAATGACATGTCAATTATCTTCCTGCGTGTGCAATACGATCGTATTGTATGCCCGGGGAGAAAAGGCGTAATCCATAGTTCTCTATGAGAACTGTGGATTACTGTAATGATTGGGGCGCATTTTGCTCGTATTAGAGCGCAACACGCTCGCAATACGTGGTGAAATGTGTCCCAAAATAAGCCGTGTGAACATAGCCTAACAATCCTGCCTCACACATTCTCCAGTAGTTGTGGGATGCAGTCAGCAGAACTCACACCCCGTCTAGCTACTGCACATAGCGGTTACTTCGGATATCTTAATAATGTGACTCAACTGTGTATATTTCAGCAAGAGATTGCAGTGACCATGAAGATCTGAGACAATGCCATGTCTTTGGGAGAAGGTTAGCAGTTGAGTGAGGAATAATAATCAACCAACCAAATAATCTACTCATGAATTTTAGTTTAAAAAATGTGAGCTGTAAGGAGTTAATGAGAACTTAACATGGTAGGAATGTCTTTCTTTCAAGAAAATATGCAAGGGTCACCTCTGCATAATTTTTGTGTTAGTGTTAAGAAAGGCTCCTCATTGTTATTCATATGGCAGGACTGAAAATATGCTCTAAAGTGACCTCTTCCTTTTTTGTTAATTATAAATAGTTGTGTCTCTGGGATAAGTCACATAGCAACAGCTCTGTTCTAACTCTGTCAATAACCTGAATTTGCAGATACAACAAATGGCAGCGCCTGATGTGGATAGAATATTCGTTAGGGTTTATTGGGGACCTGTGTGTTTATAGAGTAGTAAAATGGCAATCTGATAATAAAGCCGGGAGTATAAAGCATTTCAGTTTGCTGCACACACAGGTCAGGACATTTGCTTTGGAGCATAAAGAATTTACAGGTCTGGTCCCTTCACAGTATGGCAGCCCATTAACTGCAGCTGTCAGAGACATCTGCCCAGCCTTATTACTGTCAAAGCTGAGTAGGAATAACCGTCTATGCGGTTCTTCTTCAATACGCCTCTCTCCTACATTAAACGCCATAAAATTAAATCTTGGGAAGGATATAAAAGCAGCCCACAAAATGATTTCTTCTTTTATGTTGAAGGTGGTCAATTTCAAGTGAAGAGAAAAATAAAACTCACCTTTTTCCCTGATAGAAGAGTAATTTTGGAAAAATGTTTTGCCTGGAAGCAAGCAGGCTGCTGGTTTAGAGAAGCAAACTGAACCTCTGGTCATTAAAAATACATATGCTACAGTTTATGGCTCGGCTCATTCTTTTCATGATTTGTTCAGAACTGCTGGAAGGCAGAAAAAACAATGCATAACTTACATGAATATTAGAATATTAGGGTGTTGACAAAAATATAGCATTTTTTATCAGTATTTGGTTTCAAAGATAAATGTATTAACAAGGGTGTTACATTATTTTTTTTAAGCACAGAAAGTATGTAAAGATATGTAAAAAAAGATACAGTAGCTCTACAGTAAAGCTTACTTGGCCAACATCTCTCCCAACAACCTCACACATGTGCCCACTCAGATGAGTGCGCAGTGCTTGCTGTTTCAAGAGAAGGAGAAAGTCCCTGCCCGACACCGTTGGTGAGCGATTATCTCCTCTGAGAAGAGAAGGATCAGGCATTTTAAAAATCCAACTGTCACGGACGGCGCTGCAGCCCGTGGGGCAGGCTGCGGGCGCATCCGTCCAACTACTGTTCCCCCCATGCCGGGGGCGAGTGGCGCCGAGTGGCGCACTCGTCCCCCAGAGTCTAATAACTTACTCGTCCACGTTCCTGACTCCCTGCGCCCTTGTGCCGGCGGGGGCGCACGTCCCCACTCCCTAGGGCGCGTGAACATCGGCTTCTGCAGATTTAAAGGGCCAGCGCACCGGTAATTGGCTGGTGCCAGCCACTGAACCTATTTCGGGGCTCATCCTCCGACAGCTCTCTGCCGGATCTTTAGTGCCCTCATAGCCTACTGAGAAAGCGTTTCTGCCTCATCCGTGATTCCTTTGTACCGTACCGCCTAGCTTCTGTCTCACATTCACGAACCTCTGCCGCCTGCCCTGACCTACCGCCTGTCCCCGACTACGATTCTGCCTGATGATTTTGTACCATGCTTACCCTTGGCCGCCACCGCAAGCAAGTCCCGCCAGTAGAAGCGACCTGGTAGTTTCCCGTCACAGCAAGTCCATTCCGCTTTGCGGCGGGCTCTGGTGAAAACCGGGTTCTTCTTAGACTCCGCTCCCTTGCGAGGGCTTTTCGCCATCGCTTTTCGGTGGTCCAGCGGATCCCACTACCCTTTGGGGCGTTACAGAAGATCCGGCCATGTATCCCCCCAAGGTGCCGTTGCCCAGTGTGGCGGATCTAACCAGCGTTGTTGCCCAGCAGGCTCAGCAACTGACACAACAGGCGCAACAGTTAGGTCAACTATCCACAATGATGCAGCAACTCGTCACCGCCCAACAGCAACCTCCTTCCGTAGTTGCCTCCACTCCGGCAGTTCCGTCAGCTCCATTGGGTCCCAAGCTCCGTTTGTCGCTAAAAGCCAAGTTCGATGGAGATCCTAAGCTCTGCAGCGGGTTCCTCACCGAGTGCACCATGCACATGGAGTTAATGACGGACCAATTCCTGTCCAAACGTTCAAGGGTGGCATTCGTGATTAGTCTACTCTCCGGTAAGGCCCTGGCATGGCCTACTCCTCTCTGGGAGAGGAGCGATCCAGTGACGGCGGATCTACAGGCCTTCCTTAAGGAATTCTGCAGTGTCTTTGAAGAACCTGTGCAAGCATCCTCTACTGAGTCCGCCCTCCTAAACTTGCACCAGGGGAATTCTTCGGTGGGAGACTACGAGGTGCAGTTCCGCACCTTAGCGTCTGAACTGTCCTGGAATGAGGCTGCCCTATGTGCCACCTTTAAGAAGGGCCTCTCCAGTAGGGTTAAGGATGCGTTGGCTGCAAGAGACATCCCGTTTTCCCTCAGCGAGTTAATTCGGCTGGCCACCCGCAATGATGTGAGTTATGCTGAAAGGCAAGAGGAGCTTTGGCAAGAACATGAGACAGCCCGACCACGTCGGTTCCTTCACCTGGCCCCAGTGTTCCAGAGGCCTATCCAATCATCACCCATACCCAGTGAGGAGCCTATGCAGGTCGACCGGGGGCAACTTTCTGAGCAAGAATTGGCCCGACGACGATCAGAGAATCTGTGCCTCTACTGTGGCAGCCCAGGGCATTTCCGGAGGAATTGTCCTCACTGTTCCAAGCGTCCGGGAAACGTCCGCTCCTAGGTCCCGTGGGAGAGGCGGCCCTAGGTGCAAGTTTCTCCTCTCCACATCTCACGATGCCGGTACAAGTCGTGACAGACCCCGGACTCTCATTCCAGGTCCCATCCTTTCTGGATTCGGGCTCAGTCGGGAACTTTATTCACCAATCCTTGGTGTCGCAATACCACCTACCGTTGGTCCATCTGGAAAAGTCTTTGGTCATCTCTACGGTCAGCGGAGAACTTTTAAGTGATACCATACAGTTTATCAGAGTCCTACATAAGGAGAAAATCACTTTCTTCATGTTGCCCCGCTCCTCTTCAGCAGTTCTCCTGGGCCTTCCATGGCTGCAGCTCCACTCCCCTACTCTGGATTTGATGTCTGGAGAGGTAACCCGCTGGGGGCCTAGTTGCTTGAGTTGTTGTTTGGTGGCACCTCGCCCGGTGCCTCCCAGCTCTCGTTCGACGCCCTGTGAGCCGCTGCCCGGCCTAGCGGCTGAATATCAGGAGTTCGCCGATGTCTTCTCGGAGAAAAAGGCGAAAACCCATCCTCCTCATCGGCCCTACGACTGTCCCATTGACCTACTGCCTGGTACCAGTCCTCCCCGGGGCCGAGTCTATCCTTTGTCCGTTCCCGAGACCCAAGCCATGTCGGAATATGTTCGTGAAAATCTCCAGAAGGGGTTTATTCGTAAATCCTCCTCTCCCGCAGGTGCAGGATTTTTCTCCGTAGAAAAGAAGGACGGCTCCTTGCGGCCCTGCATCGACTACCGAGGTCTTAATAAGATTACTGTAAAGAATCCCTACCCGTTACCCCTGATCACAGAACTCTTCGATCGCCTGCGGGGGGCGAAGATCTTTTCCAAGCTGGATCTGACAGGGGCCTACAATCTGGTCTGTATCCGAAAAGGAGATGAATGGAAAACGGCTTTTAACACAAGGGTTGGACACTTCGAATACCTGGTCATGCCCTTTGGGCTGTGCAATACCCCAGCCGTGTTCCAGGAGTTCGTAAATTATATTTTCAGGGATCTCCTTTACACCTGTGTCGTGGTTTACCTGGACAACATCTTAGTGTACTCGCCCAACCAGGAGACTCACCAAGTACATGTCCGCCAAGTGTTGAGATGCCTTCGAGCCAATCACCTGTACGCCAAGCTGGGGAAATGTTTCTTTCACCAGTTGAGTCTACCATTTCTGGGCTATGTCATCTCTGACAAAGGCTTACGGATGTACCCAGCGAAACTGTCTGCCGTTCTGCAATGGCCACTCCCAGTTGGTCTTCGGGCCATACAACGGTTTTTAGGCTTTTGTAACTACTATCGGCAGTTCATCCCGCACTTCTCCACGCTGGTGGCCCCTATTGTGGCCCTCACTAAGAAGAACTCCAACCCCAGAAGTTGGCCACCCAAAGCTGAGGGAGCATTCTCGAAGTTGAAAAACGCTTTTGCCTCTGCATCTATCTTGGCGCGACTGGACCCCGCAAAGCCTTTTTCGCTAGAGGTGGACGCCTCTTCTGTTGGGGTTGGAGCCGTCCTCACGCAAAAGGGGCCTACGGGCAAAACGGTCACTTGTGGGTTCTACTCCAAGACGTTCTTGCCGGCGGAGACGAATTATACTACCGGGAATCGGGAGCTACTGGCAATTAAACTGGCGATAGAAGAATGGTGGTATCTGCTGGAAGGTGCCAGGCATCCCATCTGTATCTATTCAGACCATAAAAACCTTCAATATCTCCAGTCTGCCCAGCGACTTAATCCTCGCCAGACCAGGTGGTCTCTATTCTTTTCCCGATTTGATTTCCAGATCCACTTCCGTCCAGCGGAAAAGAATGTCAAGGCTGATGCCCTTTCACGTGCGGCTGACGTGATCGGCGAAGAAGTGGCCCCAGGACACATTATACCCCCTGAGCGCCTTGTCTCCACAGCTCCTATTGACCTCTGGAACGTCCCGCCAGGGAAAACATATGGGGGTCCCACGCTCCGAAGAAAGGTCTTGAAGTGGGGACCTTGTTCTTTGATGGCCGGTCATCCTGGTGCCCGTACGACTTGCCGTCTTATCTACCAGTTTTATTGGTGGCCGGACCTCACCAGGGCTGTCAGGGAGTTCGTTGACTTCTGCATCACCTGTGCCCGTAATAAGACGCCTTGTCACAAACCGGCGGGACTTCTGCATCCCCTGACCATTGCTATCAGTCCCTGGTCACACGTGGCCATGGACTTCATAACCGACCTCCCCCCCTCTGGTAACACCGTCATCTGGGTGGTTACGGATTGGTTTTCGAAAATGGTGCATTTTGTCCCGTTGCCAGGCTTACCCTCTGCCCCACGCCTGGCTAACCTATTTTTTCACCACATTTTTCGTTTGCTCGGGTTGCCCCTGCAAATCTTGTCACATAATCTCAAAAAAATTGGGAATCTCGCAAGAGAACAAAGAGTGACTTTTGATCACTATATTTACTATTTTGCCATAGGCAAACTTAAACTCTATCAGTTCTCTATCTGTTAAACACTAAAACGTAACTTTTATTATATCTAACTCTTAACCTCTATACACACTATTTAAAAACCTGATCTCTAACCTCATCATTTAACCCTTTTTGCTTCTGAAAGAGGGAATAACTCCCTTTCTATTATCAAGTCTGGTGGAACCCCACCTACTAACAGGGGAGCCTTATATCTATAGCAAAGTACTAGCTTCAGTAAGGGATCCCAAGCCAACTACTTGGGCAGTCGTCCCTAATCTCATAGACACAGAACAAATAAGGCCCCCTAGTGACACCGTCTGCAGTAGGTGACACTTGTAGACAGAGGTGAGAGATCACAATTTAAAACGTCATATCTGACCTCGCCGACATGTTTCGCCAGCTAACCTGGAGGTTAAGAGTTAGATATAATAAAAGTTACGGTTTAGTGTTTAACAGATAGAGATTGATGAGTTTAAGTTTCCGATGAAAAAATGTAAAATTTACCCCCTGAAAATTGTTGGGATGGGGGGTAAAATTTTGTTTCTAAATTCGGGGGGGGCCCTTTGTTCCCAACTTCGGGTAAGCTCGATTTCCCCCTCGGCCTACCACCCCAGAAAATGATCGGGTAGAGAGGGTAAACCCAGGTCCTGGAAATTTATTTGCGCCACTTGTCTCGATCGTCGGGATGACTGGTCCGACTTGCTGTCATGGCGAATTTCATAAAATTCTAGATTTGAGCCCGGGGTGCTCCCCCTTTCTTTGTGTATGGAGGCACTCCTGCCCCCCCTCTCCCTTTTTAGCATCCCTTCTGAGGTCCCGTCAATATTGGTCCATAAAAAAGTGTTTGGGCCCTAATCGCCAGTTGCTGCTTCGAGCTTGGCATGCATGAAAACCGGCAAAAAGCGAAGGAGTTCCCCCCAGTTTTTTCCTTGGGGTGTAATTTGTTGAGCGTTTGCGTTGGTTTCGGACGCGATAGTATAGTCGGCCGCAATCGTAAGGTTTTTCGTAGTGGGCGCGATTATGAGCGATGCCAAAAAAGTCAGGAGAGCAACAACCCTTAAATTTTTCACCCAAACAAGGCGGAAAAGCTGAAATTAACATCCAAACGTAAAAATGGATCGTCTACATTTAGCAACACACAAAGGTTATAAAAGTCACAGAAAAAAAGTCACAGACCCTTCACTATCCTGTCTTTTACCACGCCCACCCTTAAACTGCATCACCCACAAAATTTAAAAGTGCCAGAAGGGCAGATGATTTGAAAACCCTATCTTTCTTTAACTGGACATTGAAAAATTTCCCCCTCCGGGCCCCAGCAGAGCCCCCCAAACCTGCGACCCCCCATTTAAAAAATGCCGGGAAAAAGGAGTCTTTCAAACCACATTTTAGTTTCACTGGGCATTGAATACCTGTCCTGGGCCCCAGCCTGAGCCCCACACCCGCATGACCCCCCCATTTAAAAATGCCGAAAAAGGAGTCTTTCAACCACCATTTTAGTTTCACTGGCATTGACTATACCTTTTCGGGGGCCAAACCAGCATGACCCCGGGGCCCCGGAGTTACAGGGGGTTTCGGTGAGAGCCCGGGGCTGGGGGCCCTTTCATCTTTTAAACACGCAGGTTAAAAGGGCCCTGATAAAGCAGAAAACAAAAAACTGTGTGTGAAGCAGAGTGCGGAAGGGGAAGGTGAGAACCCCCACCCTTCCCTTTCATACACAGTCAATACCGGGGTAGGCTTGTCCCCGAAATGAGTGTGGCCCAAATTGAGCTTCATTTGGGAAAATTACTGGGGGTTTAAAACGCCCCTTTTTTACCCCAGGTGCCCTTTATTTTGGGCATTTTTTTTCTCATTTTCCCTCAACGTGCTGGAAAAAATGGTCTCTAACTTTGTTCTTGTCTGTGCCCCATACCCCTTTGCCTCTAAATAACCTTTACATCTGGTCAAGTTTTCCTGTACCCCCTTTTGTAAAAATTCAGGGGTAATTTTTTTTAACAGCTATTTTGTTCATGCAAGTTTTTTGTACTTTAATTTAGGAAAAACAAAATTTTTAAAAAAAGGAAGGGGAAACCCCCCATGTCTTTGGGTTTTTCTTTTTTTCATTGGATTAAAGGGTTGTTCAATTTCCCGGGATTGATAGCTTTTGTTAAAGATCTTGCAAATACAAGTCATTTTGCAATATGGTCCATTTAAAAAAGTGTTTCCCACCCTTTCCCGTTTTCTGACAGCACCATCACCTTGAGCCACTCTTGACAATTGTTTAAGAACAAATGTCTGTTAGAAACAAACATTTTTTTGAATTGGGCCCGTAGTATAGCTGCAAAGTCACAGCCCAAAATGCACCCCAAAAAATTTTAAAGCTGCCCTTGAGCCCCCTTTGGAAAATTTTGAAGAACAAAAAGTTGTTTGAAACAACATTTTTTAGAATAGGACCTCTAGGGGTTTGCTGCAATTTTCAAAAGCAAAAAAGCCCCCAAAAATTCAAAGGGATGGGCCCTTGAAACCACTTTGGACAATTTTTGAAAACAAAAAGTCTGTTAGAAACAACATTTTTTTGAATAGGACCTCTAGTATAGCGTATGTCACCCGCAAAATGCCCCCAAAAAATTTAAAACAAAGACCCTTGAGCCACTTTGGACAATTTTTGAAGGGAAAAAATGTCTGTAAGAAAACAAAAATTTTTTAGAATGGGCCTTTTAGTATAGCTGATGTCCAGCAAAAAGCCCCCAAAAAATTTAAAGGGATGACCCTTGAAACCACAATTGGAAAAATTGTGAAGAAAAAAAATGTCCCGTTAGAAAAAACCCTTTTTTTAGAATTTGGACCTGTAGTATAGCTGATGTCACAGAAAATGCCCCCAAAAAAATTTAAAGGCATGACCCTTTTAGCCAAAATTTGGGCAATTGTGAAAAACAAATGTCTGTTTTGGGAAAAAAAAATTTTTTAGAATAAAGGAACCCGTAGTATGCTGATATACAGAAAATGCCCCCCAAAAAATTTTTAAGCATGACCCCTTTAGCCCCTTTTGGGCAATTGTGAAGAACAAAAAGTCTGTTAAAAAAACAACATTTTTTCGAATAGGCCGGGAGTTTTAGCTGCATTTGAAAAAACAAAAAGCCCCCAAAAATTCAAAACATGACCCGTGATCCACATTGGTCAATTTTTGAAAAAACAAATGTCTGTTAAAAAAACAAAAATTTTTTTTTAATAGGACCCGTAGTATTGTGCATTTCAAAGCAGCATGACCCAAAAAAATTAAAAAATATGACTTCTCGCCACTATTAAAAATTGTGAGGGGAAATGCCACTTAGAAGCCCCATTTCTGTTCCAAAGGGCCCCTAATTTTTAGCTTTTATTTCAAGCAAATGACCCCAAAACTTTGAAAAAATGCGAAAAAAAT
>JAODAL010054199.1:0-24781 GCA_025379985.1 Phyllomedusa bahiana | reverse complement strand
CCGTCCCGGGGGCCCGCTTTTTTTTAAAGGGGGGGGCGGGGGGGGGGAAGGTGGGAAGTTAGGGGATAAAAGGAAGCCGGGGGCCCCCCCCGGGGGGGAGGGGGGGGGCGGACCCCCGGGGGGGGGGGGGGGGCCCCAAAAAAAGGGGGGCCCACCCGTTAAGATTTTTGGGGGGGGGGTTTTGGGGGAAAGGGGGGAAACCCCTGGGGGGTTCGGGGGAGGTGGAGGGGGGGGAGACAAGGCTTTTCCCAGACTAGGGCCCTTTTCCCCATGATTGGGGGGGGGAAAAAAAAAAAGAAGGGGGGGGCGCAGGTTGGGGGGGGCCACCCCGAGGGGGGGCCCCCCAAGGGTGGCAAGGGGCCGGGGAAAGCCCCGCGCGGGATGGATTTTTGGCGGGGGGAACCCCGGAAAGGGGGGTTCCCGGGGGGCAAGGGTAGGGAGTAAAGAATTGGGCGGCGGTCGGGGCGGCAAAAACGGGCGGGGGGGGGTTGGGGGAAGGGAAGGAGGGGGGGCAGGACGGGTTCTAAAAAAATTTTTTTTAACCTTTACCCCAATTTTCTCCCTTTCCCTTTCCTTAAAAAGGCCCTGGAGGGGGGGGTTTAAAAATGGGGAGGGGCCTTTAATCTCAGAGCCGGGCGCGCTCCTAAGTGGCGGCGCCACGCACGCCGAGAGGGGGACGGACGGGGCAGGTGCGAGGCGGGTAAGTCATGGGGACCGGGGGGAGCGGGATGAGCGGGCCCCCGGGTCGAGGTGCGGACGGGGCGCCGCTCAGAGTCGGGGCAGGATGCGCCTGCGACCGGGACGGGGTCGCGGGGCATCCCTGAAGTGGCCAACCCCCCCGGATCCCGGTACAAAAAAAAAATCAGCACTTTCCTTTCCACCACCCAAAAAAGAGAGAAAATGCAGGAAAAAAGGGGACCCTTGTGATTGTCAAATGGAGAATCTGTTGGTCTGCTTCACGTTCTTCAAATGTCACGGTGGGAACAAATCAGCGACGTGAAGCAGTAAGTGCCAAGTAACCGTAAGGGGGGAAAACAGCGCAGGCAAGGTGGGAGAAGCCTAAGGGTGACCCCCCTGGCAAAACTTTATTTACCACCTCACCAACGCATGCAATGGGGCAAACATACAACACCAGAGCCCCGCTTTAAGATTATGGTGCACGGGCTATTGGTCTCACACCCTGTTTTTGTATGTGTTCCGGACCCTAGACTTCTGGGTATCCAAAAAGGGAAAGGCCGAGTGGCTGCCCGCCTAGAGGTGTTGTCCTGCCCAGCAGCCAGCGTCATATCTGAGCGGACCTTCGACAGCCCGGGGATCATTAAGACAAAGCATCCCGGGTTTTTTACGTAATGTGGATCGTTTTCTTTCATAAGAGAATCAGGGATGGAACTTGATGAGTTTGGCCCCCAAATTTCCGAGGCAGATTAGTTGCTGGTTTTCTTCAATTCCTCTCCAAACAGAAAAGGTCCTCTTTAAAAAACTTATTTTTTAAAAAGTATTTTTACTGCAGTTTTTATTCTCAGTTCCCCCCAAAGTTCATTTTTTTGGGGTTTTTCTGTGAGGGTTTTTCAAAAATTGTTCAAATTTGGGTCATTTGGGGGCATGTTTTAAATTTTTGGGGGGGATTTTGCTGTGACATGCGCTTCTACAGGTCCTTTATAAAAATTTTTGTTTCAACGACTTTTGTTTTTTTCACAATTGTCAATAGTGGGGCAAGGGTGATGGGGCTGTCAGAAACAGGAAAAAGGTAGGACACTGTTAATGGACACATATTGCAAAATGACTTGTTTTTGCAAGATCTTTAACATAGCTATCAATCCCTGTATTGAGACAACCCATTTAATATAATTAAAAAAAAGAGAAACAAAGACATGTTGGGATTCCATCCTATTTTAAAAATGTGTGTTTTCTAGAATTAAACTACTAAAAAAACTTGCATGTACAAAATAGCTGTTAAAAAAATTCCTCTGAATTGTGCAAGGGAGGTACAGGAAAACTTGACCCAGATGTAGGTTATTCAAGAGGACATGGAGTATGGAGCACGGACAGAGAACAAAGTACAGAGACCATTTCCTGCAGCACGTTGAGTAAAATGAGAAAAAGAATGCCAAGAAAAAGGGCACCTGGGTGTAACAGGAGCGTTAACCACCAGTATTTCCAAGTGAAGCTCAATTGGTCCGCACTCATACGGAGGGGCAAGCGCTACCCAGGTCTTGACTGTGTACTGAGGAAGGCTGGAGTTCTCACACTTCCGCTTCCGCACTCTGCTTCAGCATGACAGTTTTCGTTGCTGCGTCATCAGGGCATTTTAACCTGCGTGTTAATAGATGACGGACGCCAGCCTGGGCTCTCACCGCACCCACTGTAACTCCGGCTCTGGGTCATGCTGTGGCACAGGACAGGTATAGTCAATGTCCAGTGAAACTAAAATGGTGGTTGAAGACTCCTTTTTCCAGCACTTTTTAATCTGGGGGTCAGACAGGTTTAATGGTCATACTGCGGTCCAGGACAGGTATAGTCAATGTCCAATTCAACTAAAATGGTGGTTGAAAGACTCCTTTTTCCGGCACTTTTTAATCTGTGGGTCAGACAGGTTTTTAGGGTCATGCTGCATTCCAGGACAGGGATATTCAATGTCCAGTTCAAGTAAAATGATGGTTCAAATAATACTGCCTTCTGGCACTTTTTAATTTGTGGGTGATGCAGGTTTAAGGGTCATGCTGTGGTACAAGACAGGGATAGTGAATGGTGTGTGACTTTTTTTCTGTTGCTTTTATAGCCTAAGTGTTGTGCCTAAGATGTAGCAGGTATCCATTTGACTGTTGTGGCTGTTAATTCCAGCTTCTCCAGCCCTGTTTGGGTGTAAGAATGAAGGTGTTGTTGCTCTCCCATAGACTTTAATGGTCATCGGAGATGATCGACTATCGACTATCGAAAAACCTTATCGATGGTGGCCGACTATCGACTATCGCCCGATGTCGATAGCCAACGTAATCGCTCAACACTACAGACAATGTGTAATTTAGAGTAATTTGGGTAAGAAGAACTGGGGCACTGGGGCTGGATGGAGGGAAATAATGTGGTAGTATATAATTGTAGCAGTGTTTCAGGGGGAACAATGTAGCTGTCATTATATGAGGGAAAACATTATACATGGTTCACCTGCCATACCTGCTAACAATGGAAGTAAGGATAAGATTGGTATTTATCACAGACACAAAATATTGAAAATGTGGAAATAAGAATTTTATGTAAAGCTAATAAAATGAGAACTTTTGGAATCAGTCACTTTCAAAGATATCGCACTTAACTTGCAGCAATGTAATAAAACTGATAGGATTTTCTATCAATGTTCAGGAAAACTTTAAGAGGAAGCAGAATGGAGTCAGCTAACAGAATAATCAATTCAGAAAAATCTTCAAAGTCATTTAACAGATATGATATTAAAGGATACCGCAGACAAACCTTTATTCATTTCACAGCAAATATATGCAGAGTGCGTAAAAATGTTTTGATGTATGTTCTGTTCATTGAGACAATATTAATAACCTTAAAGAATAAATTTATGGATATACAATATAAATCTATTTTTTGGCAACTACTATATTTGTGGAACAGAAGAGTTTGTGGAGTAAGACTCTGGGAAGGGTGGGTACCCATAAGACTGGGAAAACAAAAGCAATGCGAAAAACAAGCAAACGTTTGAGATTACCTTTATCTAAATAACCCACTAAATATAGACATGAACGAAAGGGATCCTCCAAGCCTTTACACTAGATATATAAGTATACCAATGAGTTGTAAAACAAAATCTCTTACTGGTAAAATGAATAGCCCCTTTTGTGATCTTGTGACAACTATTGAGGGATAGGAGGTGGGGGCTATTTTAGGCAGCATGTGAACAGGTAATGCTGGAATTTGAGGCAAGAGAAACAGACTAGGACAAGGATCATAGCAAGATAAAAATGGTCTAAATTGTGACGCCTAGACAATTGGGTGAGACTATCTCCAAAATGGCAGGTGAACTATCAATAGGGTCATAGACACCTAAGAGTTCAATGATATGTGTGGGGAGTGTGGACTAGCCTGCCTTATCTGATTATACAGAAGAGCTACTGAAGCACAATTCACTGCAAAACTAATGCTTGAAGGTGATAAAAGGTGTCACAACACAGAGCAGCTTGCTGTGTAGGGGCATGAATAGCTACAAACCTTAGAAAGCCTTGCTCCACCTTCAAGAGTACCAACAATAGGCACATGGTGCCACATGTATGAAAACTTTCAAGGTCTAAAATTCACTTTGTTTCCCATAGAAACCAATCAGAGAACCCCTCTCATTTTTCCAGAGCACTATATGAAATTAAAGGAATGCTCTGATTGGGTGCTATGGGCAACAAAGTGAGTTTTAGACCTAAAAAGTTTTCATACATACGACCCATAGTTTCAGGACTGGAACCCTGAAAATTAGATGATGGTGACCTCTTCTTATAAATAGACAAATGCATGTATATCACATACCTGCGGAGTATATGGAGCAGTGATGCACTATGGTAAGAAAGCAAGATGACAGAGGCAGTGTGATGGTCTGGGCAATGCCCTACTTCCAAACTTTGGATGCTAATTTGATACATAGGGCCACATGAATGAAAACTGTCTAGCTCTAAAACTCACTTTGTTGCCCATAGAAACTGATCAGAGCACCTCTTTCACTTCATGTAGTGCTCTGGAAAAATTTTATTTCATGTAGCGCTCTGATTGGTTGTTAGGAGCAACAAAGTGAGTTTTAGAACTAGAACTTTTTCATACATGTGGCCCATACTGTTTCACCCTACTTAACAATGTACAGGTGTGCACTGTACTCTTTAGCATGCCACAGTCTATGACCGCTTCCATTTATGCCATGCTGATCCTTGCGATTCACTCAGGGGTAAGAAACTCATTTTTATCATGGGCCACATCTGGATTATGGTTGCCCTCAAAGGGCTATTGGAGGGTAGCTAGGATTCTGGGGTAAAGCTATTAGAGCTGTGCTACCACCTGTGAGTTTCTAAACAGAGCAGTGCGGAAGTGGAAACTCCAAGATTACACTTGCTCCCTGTGCCTCCTCTTCCAAGTCCTGGCTACATCCTCCAGTGGAGACCTGACCTTTCTACATCTGAAGCTTGTTCATCCCTGCTTGCTATGTCTCATCTCTTGTGAGCCACATAATAAGATGTGACACATTTAGCGCGTGGGCCTTGACACTTGAAATAACTGGAGTTAGAAAAACACTCCTTATTCGAGAGACTCTACTCATCTCATAGTAGGGTTTCATGGGCTCTCTGTAAATCTGGGGTCATTGGGACTCACCTGTGTTAAGATAACAATAATGCAAGTGTGGACCATCAAAATCAAATTCCCTTATACTGATAATTTTTTAAATTATTTTTTAACAGCAAAATTGGCACTAAAATAGGCTTCTTCATTGTGTCACTTTTCCATCACGGACATTTATTGACATCGACATTGTAAAATATATACGTTGTGGCAGAGCAACCACAGATAGTCGCATGTCTCTGCGTGCAGCCGGAGATCTGCAAGCAACACGCCATCAAGGGTACCTGGCCTTAGTGGAGTAGGAGCCAGCCATATGTATTGTCAGCCGCAGTAAGAGGTTGGCAACTGTGTATAGTTAGTGTGGCTTTTCAGCCGTTCCTGGGTCGGCTCTTATCTGGAGTAGACAATGTGTCGGGTGGGTGTCTACTCTCCGTGTTCCAGGCCAGGTTTTGGGCAGGTCCCTGGAGGGCTATAAAAGGCTTTGGCCTGCAGGTGTTTCTGGGGCGTGGTCTGCTATCTGGCAGTGCAGCAGAGGAGCTTGAGAGAGGTTCTGGCCCCCGGAGGCTTAAGAGAATCTGACAGTAAGGACTCTGGTTTTGGGGGGTGCTGTGCAGTAGGCACAGACCCCTGGTAGTTGAGGGATAAATTCTTATGTGTTTAGTTAGTGACCAGACGGCCGAGGTTTACTTTGATCCTGTTGGCTGTAATCCTGTAAATCCTGTCTCTCAATAAAGCTAGCCGAGGCCAGTTTTAAAATGAAGCCCTGTGTGCCATTCTGTTTATGAAAGCGACAATCCATGAGTTAAGAAACCCTGGGATGGTCCAAGATGGCGTCCAGATGAGAGTGAGTCGTCACATCGTTTATTATAAAACCTTTCCAGGAAGTGGGTCATAAACACAAATATTGTAATGTACCTGCAGCCGTTGTTTTTGTCCTTTGCTTTTTATGCTGATATGAATACACAGACACAAAACCTAAAATATATTCTAAAATGTATCATGTTAGTTACCTTGCAGCAAGATTTAATGTGAAAGCAGATGTGTATAACAATGATAGTAATACAATGATAGACAGCCATGTACATTTGTTTTTCATCCTCACATTTCTGGAGGCAGACCTTTTTTTTTATTTTCTAAGAGCCATAACTTGTTTTTGTGCAGGCATTGTTAGAAGAATTCTAGGGTACACAAAACTTAATGATAAACTGTAATAATCTGTTAGAGATGCAAAAAAAAGAAAAATTAAAAAAAAAAAAAATTCCCAACACCAAATTGAGGTATATTGGTGTTGTATGTCCCCAAAAAATTGGAATAAAAAATGATTAAAAAATCACATGCATCCTAAAATGGTTTCAATAAAAACTACTATTCATCCCGTACAAAACAAAGCCCTCACTCAGGTCCACAGGTGAAAAAACAAAGAAAGAAAACTGATACATAAAGAAAACTCTACATATTTAGTATTACTTGAATTTTCCCAACCTGCAGACTACAAATAACATGTTTATTATACCAAACACTGAACACCATTAAAAAAAAATCCTAGCAACAATGGCACAATTATTTTTTTTTCACATACCACCCCACTTGGAATTTTTGGGTGGTCCCAGTACCTTATCTAATAAGTCAATGGAACCAGTATGAAGTATATTTTGGCCTGCAAAAATAAGCCCTAAAATATCTATGAAGATGGCAAAATAAAAAATTATGACTCTTGGAAGACGAAAAAACGAACCTGACAAAAAACAAGAGGTTGTCTCACTACATGGATTCATCTTACCTGTCCTGTTTTCCTGGTTTCATTTTGAATTCAGGGTCGTGTTTACTGGCTTCCACTAGGCTGCAGTAGAAGCCAGGTTTGTAGCTATAGCAATCAGTGTTGGCAGCCTATCATGAGAGATTGAACAGGTCTGTAGCTATAGTGACCCGAGGAGCTGATACAGCCATACAAGAGGGGATATCTAGGAATAGGTAGGACACTCTTAATGGACAGATATTGCAAAGTGACTTGTTTTTCCAAGATCTTTAACACAAAAAGCAATCCTTTTATTGAGACAACCCCTTTAAGGACTTAAGATGATCTGACAGACCAGAGGATCATATCAGAATACTAATACATAAAGCTATATATTTACTTAGAGAAAATATCAACACAAAGGCAGAAGGTACTACAAAACACACTTCATCCAGCAAAATTACTTTCAAATGCATGCTAGTAGTAGAGATGGGCGAATTTCTCAAAAATTCGATTCGCCGAGTTCGTCGAATTTTCCGACAAAGTTCATTTCGACCCGAATTAATTAGTGGCGAACCACCTTAAAAACAGCTATTTCCAGGCTGCAGAGAGCCTGTAGGGTGTTGAAGAACATTGTGCCATGCTCAAATATGCATAAGGAGCATGGTTTGGTCTTCATACAATGCTGTGTTTTAGTATGACACACACGTGACAGCCGTCGCTCTTAGAATCACTTCACTCTAAAATTCCCTGGGCACTTACAGGTGCAAAGATGTCCAAAAAACTGAAGTGGGAATGCAGCCTGACAAAGTCATGTCAGCACCAGCTGGAAAGAAATGAGCTGAAGGCTAAGATCCTACAATATCATCAAAGAACACAATAGTAGGTTCCTGGAGCCTACACAGTTCACAGCACAGTAAGGGGATGTCACAGCAGGGGTCACTTCACAAGGCCAGAGCTTTACACTGTCACCAGATGCTTCCACTGAATATGACAGAAGATGTTCTGTTACACGCTGATATATGTAGAGGCCCCACAAATGAGTGGAGAGGGTGTAGGCAGTAATTTTGCGTTGACGTCTCTGATCATTTTGCCCTTCCTTTCATCCGTCAGTGTCTGCTTTCAATCGGTCAATAATCCATCAGTATTGCTAAAGCCAAAAACAAACAGGAGTTGATCCAAAACAGAGATGACCAGTAAATGGGATATTTGCATGTCTTCTATGTTCTGTATTCACTTCTGCTTTTGGCTAGACAATCCTGATCCTTCCCATTCCTTCGGACATGTGAAAAGAAGGGGAAAACCAAACATAGTGGCAACATCATAGAATGGTGGAGGGTGGAAACAGCATTAGGAAACCACAGGGTGTTCCAGTGAGACAGTGGTCAATTGGCCACAGCATGAGTAGGCCACACAGTGGCACAATCACAGAGTGTGGAGGTGACAGCAGCATCAGTAGGCCACAGAGTGGCAAATTACAGATTGAGGAGGTGGCAGCAGCATCAGTAGGACACAGAGTGGCACAATGACAGAGTGTGGAGGTGGCAACATCAGTAGGCCACAAAGTTGCACAATTACAGAGTGGAGGTGGCAGCAAAATCAGTAGGCCACAGAGTGGCACAATGACACAAGGTGGAGGTGACGGCAGCAGCAGCAGCAGCATGATGTCATAGAGTTTCACAATGACAAATTCTGGAGGTGACAGCAACATCTGACAAGTTGGTAATTTAAGAGAAAAAACATCAAAAGTCTGTTTCATCATTACATTTTTATTAAGCTCATCAGATAGTTTGTCAAACTGCTTTTACTGCTATACATCCTTATCGAAGTATCAGATTTCTCTCACACATTTTTCCCTTTGAACAATGCATTTCCCCTGCTAACAAAAAAGAGTTTCAAGCCTTCCACCTCCCCCCAATGATACAGAGGAATTTTGGGAATGTGTCAAATCACCCTAAAAACTTAAATACGTCATGCAAATTAATAATTTGTTTTTCTTAGCGCCCGCCAAAAACCAATCATGTAGTGATAAATCTTCATATAAAAAAAAAAGTTCTTTTGGGGAATTTTAAATTTAATTTGTGTTTAAAGCAATTTATTTTCCCCAAAGGGAAATGTGGGTCTTTTTTTCTCTAGCCCCTTTGTCGACCGCAATAATAAAAAAAATAATTCAGAAGGGGGGTTTTTTTAATTTGGGATAAAGGAGAGGAAAAAAGAAAAATTTTCCACCCCTGATTTTTCATCCGACAGTGGTCCCGGGTGCCCCCAAACCCCCCAAGGGACTACCCCGGGAGGGGGGCTGACCCCCTTCCCAAATCGACTGCAGGGGCCCCCCTGGATTTCCCAAATCTTTTTGAGGCCTGATAAAACCCACCAAAAACCCGGGAAAAAGTTGCATTTTTTTTATAAAATCTTTTATTTAAACTGTTTTTTTTGGACTTTTAAAGTGAAAGCCCTTTTGGGGTTGTCCCCTCTCTTGGGAGACCTTGTAAGCTTTTAAAGTGTGCCCCCAGGGTGTGCTCTGGTACGGTGTCCCGAAAAAATTATGCAAACCCTTTTTAAAAAAACGCTCCCAAAATTTACTTTTCTCTCTTTTTTGCCTGTAAAGAAAAACTTTAAACTGATAGTGTTTTTCCCCTTTTTTTTATCAAATTTTCATTTAGGCCAGGAGGGGGGTTTTCCTGATGAAAAAAAAAAAAAAATATCAAGGATACACCCCCCTAAGAAGAAACCCGGTAGCAACCCAAAAACCAACCCTGAAAAAATTTATATAAAATTTTAATTATACAGATGTAGTTATAGACAATAATCTGAATTTCTGAAAGAAATTTTTTTAAAAAATAGCCAAAGCCTTTTATAGTTTATTTTGACAATGAAATCATTTTTGAGAATAACAAAAACCGCAAACGACAGAAAAAATTTTAAGTGGGTTTTGGGAAAGTTTGGGACTTAATCTCAACATACATTTTGGGTTAATTTGTTCTGTTTTACTAAAGAAAAAACTGCATTCAGGGGTTTTAATTTTTTTATTTAGGGTTTCATCACTTGTTAACTTTCCCCACTGAAATTCTGACAGAGTTTATAATCTTTGGGTTTGATTTAAAGCATCTGTTTTGTGGGGGTCATAGCGATACTCGGGGACATTTTCTCCCCCGGCTCTATGGCGTAAATGAAAAAAAATTTTAAAACCTCATTTAAAAGGGCAGTTGAGTAGTTTTTAAATTTAAGAAAAAAAGTTGTAAAATATATAAGACTTGGAAAAAAAAAGTTAATGAAACTCTCCCTTGGGAACGTGCATAAAACACAGAGATTACAAGCAAAAACGTGGGGGACAGCACGGGAAAGTATAAAAACAATGAAACTGAATGAAAAAAAAAGAAGGGTTTGAAGAATGCATATGTAAAAAGAGTGAGCTGCCGCCATTGCAAGAAGGGGACTTTCAATGTCCTGAAATGGGCGTCAAAAATTCCCCTTAACGCGAAAGTTTGGGGTAGATTTTGGAGGAACGTACAACACAAAACAACCTTGTATTACCTCAACTCCCCCCCCCCTGGTAAAACTTTTTCCCCCAGCTCCCCTACAGGGAAAATTTCCCTTTTTTTCTGAAACCCCTTTTTTTTAATCCCAAAAAACTCTCTGTTTTTCCAGAAAGGCAAAAACCAAACCCCGCCCCTTCCCCTCCTTTCCCGTGTTTCCAAAAATTTGAACCTAAACAAACCAAAAAAAACCCGGAAATTCCAGGTTAAAGGTTTTTAACAGCGGCCAAACCCTTTCTACCCTAAAACATTCCTACACCCCCCCCCTCCCTCCGGGGACTTCCCCTGTTTTTAAATAATGTAAACATTATATGCAACTGTTGTAAGATAAGCTTTGCACACACCTTTCCCAATCAAAAAACCCTCAACCCGCCCCGCAAACCCCTTTTACCCTTTGCTCACTGCTTCTAGGAAAAACCCTCCTCCTCTAAGCCGCTATTCTGCTTTCAAAAGCTAAACCCGGGGAGGAAGACGGGGTGGAGGACAATTTCCATTAGCTACAGGATGCCAGGACCTACAACTTTCAATCCCCAAAATTTAAAAGGGCCCATATTTTTTCCCATTGCTCCCAGCACACAGACTTTCTGCTCTAAAGGGGAGGACACATTTCTCTAAACAAACCCCTGACTCCCCTTTGGGGGTACTGGGCCCCCAAAGGGCCTTTTCATCAAACCCCAAAACAACACGTCCCGTTGGACAAACAAATCTTAACCCTAAGGGTGATATCTTGGGCCCCCAAACGTGAAAACCAAACACCCCCGACATTTGTACGTTCTGTAAGGCCCCAGCTGGGAAGGTCTGCAATGGAGTGTATATCCCAGCCAGGTTCTGGGCGTACACCTGGAGAGAGCAAGATACATGCCACCAAGGTAAGGAGTAGTGTTGAGCGATTACGTTGGCTATCGACATCGGGCGATAGTCGATAGTCGGCCACCATCGATAAGGTTTTTCGATAGTCGATAGTCGATCATCTCCGATGACGATTAGAGTCTATGGGAGAGCAAACAACACCTTCATTCTTACACCCAAACAGGGCTGGAGAAGCTGGAATTAAAACAGCCACAACATCAAATGGATACCTGCTACATCTTGGGCCCACAACACTTAGGCTATAAAAGCCACAGAAAAAAAGTCACACACCATTCACAATTCCCTGTCTTGTACCACAGCATGCCCCCTAAAACCTGCATCACCCAAAAAATGAAAAAGTGCCAGTCAAGACCGGGGTAGCGCTTGCCCCTCTGTAATGAGTGTGGACCAATTGAGCTTCACTTGGAAATACTGGTGGTTAACGCTCCTGTTACCCCCAGGTGCCCTTTTTCTTGGCATCTTTTCCATTTTACTCAACATGCTGAGGAAATGGTCTCTGTATTTTGTTCTCTTCCGTGCTCCAGACTCCATGTCCTCTGAATAACCTACATCTGGTCAAGTTTTCCTGTACCTCCCTTGTACAATTCAGAGGAATTTTTTTAACAGCTATTTTGTACATGCAAATTTTTTAGTAGTTTAATTCTAGAAAACACATTTTTAAAATAGGATGGAATCCCACCATGTCTTTGTTTCTCTTTTTTTTAATTATATTAAATGGGTTGTCTCAATACAGGGATTGATAGCTATGTTAAAGATCTTGCAAAAACAAGTCATTTTGCAATATGTGTCCATTAACAGTGTCCATTAACAGTGTCCTACCTATTCCTATTTCTGATAGCACCATCACCCTTGAGCCACTCTTGACAATTGTGAAGAACAAATGTCTATTAGAAACAACATTTTTTATAATAGGACCTGTAGTATAGCTGCATGTCACAGCAAAATGCCCCCAAAAATTCAAAACATGACCCATGAGCCACTTTGGACAATTGTGAAGAACAAATGTCTGTTAGAAACAACATTTTTTTATAATAGGACCTGTAGTATAGCTGCATGTCACAGCAAAATGCCTCCAAAAATTCAAAGCATGACCCTTGAGCCACTTTGGACAATTGTGAAGAACAAATGTCTGTTAGAAACAACATTTTTTATAATAGGACCTGTAGTATAACTTCATGTCACAGCAAAACGCCCCCAGAAATTCAAAACATGACCCATGAGCCACTTTGGACAATTGTGAAGAACAAATGTCTGTTAGAAACAACATTTTTTTTATAATAGGACCTGTAGTATAGCTGCATGTCACAGCAAAATGCCCCCAAAAATTCAAAACATGACCCTTGAGCCACTTTTGACATTTGTGAAGAACAAATGTCAATTAGAAACAACATTTTGCTGCTGCTGCCGCTACCGCCACTTGACACTCTACTGTTGTCACGTCGCTGCCGTTGTTCCACCGTGACATTTGAAGAACGTGAAGGAGACGCAACAGATGTCTCCAGTTGATCAATCAGCAAGGTCTCCATATCCTGCATTTTACTCTCTATTTGGGTGGGTGGAAGGAAAGTGCTGAGTTTTGTTTTGTCCCTGGGAACCAGGATGGTGGCCACCCAGTAACTGTTGTTCATTTTGATGGACTTAATGCGAGGATCATGTTGGAGGAAATGGAGCATCCAAGCACTCATGTGAGAGATGGAGCCTTGATTTCCCAAGCCTCTGGGTCGAGGGGCACTAGCAAACTGATCTTCCTCATCTTCCTCCTCCGCCTCAAATTCGCGCCAACCTCTTTCCAAGGCAGGGACGTTGTAACATCGGTGTCTAGGAATACCTCCTCCTTCTCCTCCTCCTCAGCTGCCTCCGGCTCAGCTACATCACCGCCCTGTCTTGCCTGAGATGTTGCACCCTGAGTGCTGATGCGCCTCCTTGCAAGAGCTCTGGACCCCGATCCTCTGCCTACTGTAGACCGATGTATTTGTTAAACTGTCGGGCCTTGTGGATTGAGGGAGAGAAAGGCTCCGTGTCCGCATCTGTGTCCGCTCCTCCTGCGTCGCTGGCGGACCTGTTGTTTCAGAGTGTCCAACGATCCTTCCAGAACTAAGATCACCACAATGCTCATGCTGACAAGGCATTGTCCGCGCACTGACCATTTTGGTGGCTTTTTTCAAAACTGGCAAGGATGGTGCAGAGCTCTTTCACCTGCCTCCACTCTCGGTGGCTCAACACCCCGAGGTCCGCACCGCTGCTTGTCAGGCCATGTGTCACTTCGTACTGCGTAATGGCATTGCGCTGCTGCCACAATCGCTGGAGCATGTGGAGGGTGGAATTCCAGCGTGTTGCCACGTCAACAATGAGATGGTTGACGGGGAGGCCGAGCTGACGCTGCAACGCAGCCAGGCGGGACGAAGCAGGGTGCGAACGGCGGAAGTGCGAACTCAGACCTCGAGCCTTCTTCAGCAGGCAGTCCAGACCCGGGTAGCTCTTTAGAAATTTCTGGACGACCAGTTTCATGACATGTGCCAGGCAAGGGATGTGCTCCAGCCTACCGATCTTAAGGGCGGCCAGCAGATTTCGCCCGTTATCGCACACCACCTTGCCTGGCACAAGGTTCTTGTCACCCAGCCAGCGCTCGGTCTCGTTGCGGAGAGCCGTCCACAGCTCCTGACCTGTGTGGGGACGGTCTCCAAGACAGATTAATTTCAAAACGGCTTGGTTTCTCTGGGCACGTGATGCCACCAGAGGACCTTGGGGGAAAGAGCCCTGCACCATCCCTGCGGTTTTGAAGAGCGTGCGCTGAGCCTGAGAGCCACCGTCACCCCCCAGAGACATCCACCCAGCTCACCCAGTGAGCTGTCACAGAGATATAGCGGCCTTGGCCGTGCTTACTAGTCCATGTGTCGGTGGTCAGATGGACTTTTCCGGCCACAGATGCAGACAATGCGCTTGAAATATTAGATGACACGTGGCTGGCCAGGGCAGGGACGGCTTTTCTGGCAAAGAAATGCCTGCTCGGCATCTGGTATTGGGGGCAGGCAAGGGCCATGACGTGACGGAACCCATCTGTGTCCACCAGACGGAAAGGCAACATTTCCAAGGCCAAAAGCCTGGCAATGCCGACATTCAGACTTTTGGCTTTGGGATGGTTTGGGTTAAAGTGTTTCTTCTGCTCCCAAACCTAGACGACAGAAGGCTGGCTGCTAGACTGGCCGCTGTACGGCGTGCAAGTCATCAAACTGGCGGAAGGAGAAGGGCTAGGATGGGTCTCTGGTGGTGCTGGTGGTACTTGGGCGACGGTGAAGGCTGAAGCGGAGGCTGATCCCTGATCATGACTCTGAGAGACATGGGCAGCTGAGGAACGCTTGTTGGTGGCGGAGGAGGAGGTGGCGTAGACAGAGGGTGTGACAGTGATTGGAGGCCCGGCGTCGGTCTGGCCTTTTTTGGCCAAGAGATGGGCGAATTTCCCGAAATTCGTTTCGTTCACTTCGCCGAATTTCTCGGCAAAAAATAACTTCGTTCCGAATTACTTCGGCACGAATCACGTTAAAAACCAGCTATTTCCAGGCTGCTCAGAGCCTTCAGTGTACTGTAGAACGTTGTGCCATGCTTAAATATGCAGAGGGAGCTTGGTTTGGTCTTCATACAATGTTGTGTTTTAGTATGACACGCACATGACTGCTGCCGCTCTTAGAATCGCTTCAGTCTAAAAATCCCTGGGCACTTAAGAGGGCAAAACTGACCAAAAAACTGAAGGGGGAATGTAGCCTGATAAAGTCTTTCGAGCGACACGGGAAAAAAACAAGCTGAGGGCTCAGGGGGCAACATCATGACAGAGGGGGAGGTGACGGGGCAGCCACAGCAGCATGAGGTCAGGGGAGGCACAATGACATTCTGTAGGGGCAAAACGGGAGTAGGCCAAAGTGGAAACAATGAACAGTGTGAAGGTCACAGCAGCACATGGGGGGTCAGACGTGGCACAATAAACCAGTGTGTAGGTCACGGCAGCACCCCACAGCACAGCTTTAGGTCAACATGGCCAATGACAAGTGGTGGGTCTCGGCAGCAGCCAGGGCAGCAGCATGAGGTCACAGGGGGCACAAGACACAGTGTGTAGTTCCCCAAAGGGCAGCAGAGAGGTCGGCATGGCACAATGAACAGGGGTGAGATCAGGCAGCGCATGAGGTCAGGCAGGGGCACAATGACTTTCTGAGGTGGCAAAAACAGGATAGGCCCAGAGGGGAAAACAATACCAGTAGTGGTCACGGCGGGGCCCCCCACAGGAGCAGCAGGGTCAGACAGGGGGCACAACACATTCTGGGGTGGGCAAAAACAGAGTGGCCACGAGGGGGAAAATGACACGTATGTAGGCACGGCAGCACCACGGGACAGCAAGGTCGAACATGGCACAATACTTTTCGGAGGTGGCAAAAACGGGATGGGCCACAGAGTGCGACAATGAAACAGTGTGGAGGTCACAGCAGCAGCCACAGCACAGCTGAGGTTTCAACAGGGGCCCAAAAAAATAACACAGTGTGTAGGTCACGGCAGCAGCAGCATGAGGCAACATGAAAAACGACATTCTGGGGGTGGCAAAAACAGGAGTAGCGCACAGGGGGGGACAATGACACAGTGTGGGGTCACGGCAGCACCCACAGGAACAAAAAGAGGTCAGACAGGGGCAAAATGACACAATGTGTAGGTCACAGCAGCAGCCACAGCACAGCAGAGGTTCAAAAAGGGGCACAATGACAAGTGTGTGGGGTCAGGGCAGCACCACAGCAGCACATGAGGTCAGAGAGTGGCACATGACACATTTTGGGTAGGTCACGGCAGCAGCCACGCAGCAAAAGGGGTCAGTCAGTGGCACAATACACAGTGTGTAGGTCACGGCAGCACCACAGCAGCACATGGGGCCGACAGGGGCACAATGACACAGTGTGTAGGTCTTTGGCGCACCACGCAGCAGCAGAGGTCAGCCAGGGGCCAAAAAGACAGAGTTGTGGGTCACGGCAGCACCCACAGCAGCTCTGAGGTCAGACAGTGCACAATGACATCTGGGGGTTTGCAAAAACCCAGAGTAAACACAGAGTGGGACAATGAACGTGTGTAGGTCACGGCACAGCCACGGAACGCATGAGTCAGACAGTGCACAATGACACAGGTGTGGTCAGGTACAGCAGCATGGGGGTCAGGCATGGCACAATGAACACAGTGGAGGTCACGGCAGCAGCATGAGGTCAGGCAGGGCACAATGACATTCGGGGGAGGTGGCAAAAACAGGATAGCCACAGAGTGGGACAATACACATTTGGGGGTAGTCACGCGCACCCAAAGGGAGCAGCATAGGTCAGACAGGGGCACAAATCACATTCTGGAGGGGCAAAAACAGGATAGGCCACAGAGGGGGGACAATGACACATTTGGAGGTCCCCAGGCCCACCGCAGCAGAAAGGGGTCAACAGTGGCACAAGGCACAGTGTGTAGGCAGGGGAAAGAGCACATGGGGTAACAGTGGACAATGACACAGTGTGTAGGTCACGGCGCAGCACATGAGGTCAACAGGCAAAAATGACACAGTGTGAGGTCACACACACCACAGCAGCAGCATGAGGTCAACAGTGGCACAATGACCATTTGGTATTTTCCCCAGGGCACAGCCACACACAGCAGAGGTCAACGTGGCAACAAGACACAGTGTGAGGTCACGGCAGCAGCCACAGCAGCACATGGGGTAGGACAGTGGCACAAGACTTTTCTGGAGGTGGAAAAAACAGGAGTAGCCACAGAGGGGCCCAATGACACATGTGTGGTCACGGCAGCAGCCACAGGAACAGCATGGGTCAGCAGGGCACAATGACACAGTGTGAGGTCACGTAGCAGCAGAAAGAGGTCGGGGCAGTGGCACAATGACACAGGTGTAGGTCACGGCAGCAGCGAGGTCAGGCGGGGCCAATGACATTCTGGAGGTGGCAAAAAACCGGGAGTAGGCCACAGAGGGGGACAATGACACAGTGTTACAGGCAAGAAACAGGAGCACATGAGGTCAGACAGTGGCACAATCACATTCTGGGGGTGGCAAAAACAAGTAGGCCACAGAGTGGGACAAGACCATGTGGAGGCCCCAGCAGCACCACCGCAGCACATGAGGTCAGACAGGGGCACAATGGCACAGGGGGTTAGGTCACGCAGCAGCAGAAATGAGGTCAGACATGGCACAATGACACAGTGGGGTAGTCAGGCGCACGCAGAGGCAGCGGGCACAATGACACGGGTTTTGTGGGTCCACAGCAGCAGCCACACACAGCATGAGGTCAGACGGGGCACAAGACCAGTGTTGGGCCCAAAAGGCAGCACCCAAAAAGCAGCAGCATGGGTCAACAGTGGCACAATGACACAGTGTTGGGTCACGGCAGCACCACAGCAGAGCATGGGGTAGGACAGGGCACAATGACATTCGGGAGGTGGCAAAAACGGGATGGGGCCCAGAGGGGGACAATTACCAGTGTTAGGTTCACGGGCAGCAAGCATGAGGTCAACCCGGGCTAAGACATTCTGGAGGGGGAAAAAACAGGAGAGGCCACAGAGTGGGACAAGACACAGTGTGGATACGGCAGCAGCCACACACACATAGGTCAACTTTCACAAGACAAAATTGGAGGGGGTGGCAAACCCAGTCCCAAGTAAAGAGGGGTTGTTAGCAGATGGAGAAACTGTCAGCAGAGTGGGGCATCGGGCTGGTGACGGAATCAGAATATTGGCGGGGGCAGGTATTTTAACCTAACTCTTTTTCTCACAGTTTGGGTAGGGTCATGGCGATGTAGTCTAAACCCTAAGGATGGTGGGGGGAATTCCGGCCGATCCACCCTGTTCACTTGAAAGGGTCAGTCGTTCCACATTTCCCGTGGACAAGCGGTTTTCCTTGGGCTAACGATGGCCCCCGCCGCACGACCCCCCCGCCTGATGCCCACACTACGGCCGGGCAGGACACCCCACTGCAAACTCGCAATTGGGGCCCACACCCATTTGGCTGCCCAGTATCCAGCGGATCTTCTAACTGGGTGGCAGAGGCGTCCAAGAAGGCCACCACCTTTGGTTCAGGGACTGCTCCAGTCCTGCTGCTGCTTCGGCGACACCCTCCTCACGGGCGGGTGAAGGAAGCTGCCATCAGTGACTCCAGACTTGGGTTTTTACTGCTGATGGAGCTGGTACTGCCCCTACCCCCCCCCCTTTCCCCCAGCAGCCGCGCATAGTACGTACGCCGAGGAACCCCCCGGGTCAGACCTGTCGGGGAGGGACGATGCGGCACATGGGCAGGGGCCAACTGATTACGGGGTTTTTCCCTATAGTTTTTTGAGTTTGTCCTCCCTCTCAATAGGGGGAAAAAGGCTCCCATTTTGGCCCGGGGTAGCGAGGGTCCAATAGGGTGGAGACCAGAAGTCATCCCCCTCCCGGATGCTGACTATTCGGCTTCACAGCCGGGCAAAAAAGCGCTGCGGGCCATCGCACAATTTACTCCGGGGGGCTCCCGGCCTCCATTTCCACTGTATACTTTACGGTGCTTGGGTCATCTCCTCGTTTTCCTCCTCCCCCATCCACCTCCCCACTGCTCCGCTCCCCTCCTTTTGCCCCTGGTAGAAAACCCACCATTTCCCCAAACAATGCTTCTGCTCCAATGCCCCTCCTCCTCCTCCTCCCCATTTCATCCCCAACCCGGACTCATGGCCACGAGAAAAGTATCCCCGTCTCCTCCCCTGCCCAACAGATTTTTCAGCAACTGTTCCAGGGCAGAACATGGAATACTTATTTAACCCCTATCCTGGCGACTGACAAAAAACGCGCCTCCTCGAAAGGGCCCAAAAACGGGGGCACGCTTGAGCGCCACTGGCCCCATCAAAGTTACACAGGGGAGTACTTTTTCTGCCTAGATCATCAAAAAAAAACGTTTATGGCCTTTCTCTTTCATACATCGTCCCAAAATGGCAGGCTGGGAATTTTCCCAAAGGAAACATCGAATACAGGTATATTGGGGGGGGCCTTTGCCCCTGCAAAAAGCAGGAGGGTTTTCCCCTTTCTTGTACAATGGATAAAGGCTGCACATTTTTCCCGGGTATTTTCAGAAACTGCTAAAACGGTGGGAAAACTTCAGGAACCTTTTCACAACCAATTGAACACATGCGCCATGCAGGCGCATGACCCCCTCCTCGGTGCAGCGCGGGGGACCATTTCCTCCCCTTGTCCACACCATGGGCCGATTTGCAGTTGGGGGCGGAAAACCACACACGATTTTTTCTGCATGACCAGCAGTTCCCCCCGGTGACTTCGTTCGCCGAGGCAAGCCAGGTGTAGAACTGCGTACACCGCTGTTCCCTACACAGTGGATGATGGGCAGTACTTTTGGAGGCGAGAGGTGGTGGTGGGGAGGAGGAGGAGGCGGAAAATTGGGCAGGAGCAGCAGTTTAAAAACGTGGAAGAAAGCGCGTCTCCTGTCCCCAAATTTTTTTGGTGTTCCATGCCGGGAAACACATTTACCCAGTGGGCCTAAAGGACATGTACTGGCCCGACCGTAGTTACAGCTCCAGGTTCCGCGCTTTCCGTGCACCTTGGAACAAACCGATAAGCTTTAAAGGGCTGGCCCCCTTCTGTTTCACATATTTTTTAAACTGGTACGCCTTTTTTTGGAAAAAAAAAAATTACGGCTTGGGAGCTCTCCACCAGCTCGGCACAAGCCCTTTTTCTCTGAATGGGGCAGAGTCCACCATTTGGAAAGGGAGGGACTGCAGTAAACCCAAAAACTTGGACAAGCATGGTCAGCTGCTCACCTTTGGGGGTTGGACCATACTGTTGTCTCTTTGCAAACGCCTCGCTGAAAACTGCTGGGGCCAGATAGCGAGGAGCAGGACAACTGGGGCCGGAGTGATTCAAAGAGAAACAGCTCCCTTCCAGAGGTTTTGGGGGACCTTGACGGCTGCAATGGCACCTGCCATGGGCACTGCGCTGCTGCTGTTGCGCTTTGGGAGATGGACCACACATCTGAGCCACGTTTCTCCCCGGCCACCGGATGGTGACCTGCAGGTTTACGCAGGGCCGTGGGGCCAACGTTAGCTCCCTGGCCAGCTTTACTTTCGCTTTCAATTTTTTAAATATACCCCAAAATTTGGGGTCCTCCAGTCTTAGCAAAAAACTGCCACACCCCCCGAGTATCGGAATTTACCCCCAACGCTCCGCACGATAACTACTGCCGCTGCTGCCTCGCGAGCCCCTGTGCCGCTACTTTTGTTGGACCCGCAACGGTTTTTTACCCCGTGGGCCCTTGCTCCACCTCACACTGCTGTTATCCTGCTGACTCACGGCCACACGACCCACTTGCGGGTGCGCTGCTGCCTGACGCGAAACGACCCCTCTTCCCTGACGATGATGAACCCTTCCCCCACCCGGGCCCCCAAATGCGGTCGGCTACACATCCTTTTTGTTTTTTCATCGTCACTGCTGTCCCCCCTCACCGGTCTTGGTATCAGAGGGTGCCCCTCACAACATACCTCCCTGCCACTCTCAAAATCATACTTTGCCGCCTACTGCAAAAAGCAGGGGAAATTTGGCCCCATTTCTTCGCTGCCAAGTACTGCTGACGCCCTCCTCAAATTGTTAATCCCCCTAATAGTGGCGCTGAAGCCCAGACCACATAGTAGAAACCCTGGCAGGGAACCGAAGGACAGAGGCGGGTTTAGGGCAGGTAGGCCGCTGACCCCCCCAGGCCATGCCAACTAAGGGTTGTGTCTGACGTTCCCACCGACTCATGCTGGGGTTGTCAGATGTCACTGGGAGGAAGGGGGTACCAGTCAACCAATCAAGAACCATTGGGTTGCTATCAGTACACGGCCGCAATGACAGCGGCAGTTTGGGCCTCACCGAGTAACCCCGCGCGCATCCCCTTGCTGTCTGCGACCTGCACAAATGTTTTTTGCCTCTGCCACTCGCAGGGAAGACCCGCCACCTCTCTACTGACTACTGTTTGTTCTAAAATGTACAGACACTTTTTGATGAAGATATCGTAATATAAATACACACCCTTTAAATTTTCGCCAAATGAACCCCCAAGAAGCTTGGGTAACCCTTGGGTTTAAAAATTTCACTCCACAAATGGGCAGGGAAAAATTGACTTTTATTGCCTTTAAAAAAACCCGTGTATTTTTTCTGAATAAAAAAGCACAACAGGTTAAATTTAAACCCTTTGGATATGAATTATTCTACAGAATTTCTTTTGTGGCGGTGAAAAACAAAGTTTCTTTTATGAGTACAACACAGAAAAACGCTTTAAAAACCCTGGATGTTAATTGCGCAAAAAAATTTAGCAGAAAAGGAAAAATACTACTTTGTAGCGTGTTACAATTGCGTGTTTTCTACGCACACAACAAGAGAAAAAATTTTTAAACCTTTTTTTGTGAATTATGCAAAAGGGAAAATTGTATTTTTTGGCGGTGAAAAAAAACGGTTTTTTGGATCACAACGCAGCAAACAACCTTAATTAAACCCCGGATGTAAATTGCGCAAAAGAATTAAGCACAGGGAAAATACTTAGCTTTTTTCCTGGTACAATTTTCGTGTTTTCTACGCAAAAACAACAAGAAAAAAAATGTAAAACCTTCGCTTTTAATTATCTACAGGAAAATTTTTTTTTTTTGGCGGGGAAAAAGAGGTTCTTGGGGGTCCAAAAAAGCAGCAGAACAACACTTAATTAACCCCTGGATGTAAATGCGCAAAAGAATTGAGCACAAAACTACTAACTTTGTACGGTTTTCAATGCGTGTTTTCACGCTACACAACAAAGAAAAAATTTAAAAACCTTCTTTGTGAATTAGCTACAGGAAAACTTATTTTTTTGGGGGTGAAAAAGACGGTTTCTTGGAGCACAACACAGCAAACGCGCTTTAATTAACCCCTGGATTAAATTGGGAAAAAAATTGAGCATCCAAAAATAAGTGGGTTTTGTTTTAAAAAAAAGCTTTTTTTTTAAATAATACAACAGAACGGCTTAATCCCCCTTGGATATTCAATGTGCTTGAGCAGAAGATTAACATGTATATGCACTGGACCAGATCCGATACACCAAAAAATCAGAAATAGAACTTAAGAGAACGTCCTGAGACAAGCTAAACACCCCACAAAAAAATGTGTAAAAAAAATCAGTTTTCTAACCAAAAAAACAGCCGTGGCACACCTTCCCTGATCGTACAGTGAGATCGGGATGAGCTCCCACGTCGCACCCGGACTTATATAGTGCGGGACGTCACAGAACCCGCCGGGCCCATTGGGCCCTCTCTGCACATTCATCAGCTAGCCCCCTTTCCCCCCCAATGCTTTTGCCCCAGTAGCCCATTGCTCGCAGCCCTTTTATCAACAAAAGCACACTTCGCACCCAAGTCCCCCAAACTTCGACTTTGTTCAAACCGAAGTTTTCCTGAAATCTAAACGAATTCCACTTCGTTAAACGATTCGCCCATCTCTAGTCGTCATCACATCTCATCAAAAGGTGACTTGGGCGTCCCTACTTTCTGCATCCAGAAGCGCGGCTACAAGCAAAGGCCTGCAAGGCGTTTTCCCACCGCCAGGGATTTTTGCCAATTGACCGGCCTCCTTCTCCTCCTCTGATGGCATCAGTAACTGCGCGTCAGACAACTAAATTATCCCGATCTTTTAACATGCCTTCTGAACCCCAACCGCATTTTGTCATCAAAGAGGTCTTCAACAATGGATTACCACAGTGGGGGGTACACGAGTTAAAATTTGGGCTGCTTTATGTTGGGCGGATTCGTGATGCTGTGACGACATTTGTGGCCGGACTGGAGGGTGAAAGGGGGTAAGACTGCAGATGCAGGTTTCATTAACCACTGAAGGGGCAGATTGGCGACTCTGTTCTTACGAATTCCATTGACAGGCCTGACAGTCCGCAACTGACGACCCTGGCATCCTGTTGTCCCCCAGCACTGGAAGGACACCTTCTCTCGTACCCTACCCCCATTGCTCCCCCCCTCTTTCTCGCTTACTATCTGCACTTTCCCATGTTCAGAAATATAAAAATTTGAGAAGGTAGGGAAATAGTTTTGGAAAGTCTCTTTTTTAAAAGACGGCAAATACAGCTTTTTCTCAAATCCCTCTAATAAAAACAAAATTGCTGGATTAAAATTTTTAACTGAAAGGCTCATCAACAAATCGGACTGGCAAAAGTCAAAAAACACGATTTGTTAGTTTTTCGTATAATACACGGTATTTTTTGCACCTTTCAATTCACCTGTGGTACTATAAAATTGGGTTTTTTTTAAATTTACGTGCAACCTGCTCAAGAAAAAAGCGTAGGCGCCAAATCAAAAAACACGTATCTGTTATGTTTTATAATACACGGAAATTTTGCTCCTTTCAGTTCACTGTGGGACTAAAAATTTGGCTTTTTTTAAGATTTACGTCAAGCGCTCAATAACAAAGCGGGTTGCGCCAAAGTAAAAAAACCACTTTTTTTATGTTTTCGTAAAAAACACGGAAATTTTTTGCACCTTTCAATTCACCTGTGGACAAAAAAATTCTGTTTTCAGTTTTTACTGCAAGCGCTAAATGAACAAACTGTAGTCCCAAAGTAAAAAAAACACGTATCTGTTATGTTTTCGAAATACACGTATTTTTGGCACCTTTCAATTCACCTGTGGGACTAAAAAATTGCTGTTTTCAGATTTAAGTGCAAGGTGGATATATGAACAAAGGGGGAAAGGGGGAAAAAATTTTAAGATGAACACCAAAATTAAAATAACAAAAATAAAATGGATTTTTGCACCTAACACAGAGACCTGAGTTACTAGAAACTATGTGTATCCTAATATAAATTCAGGCGCCCAATACCGGGGAAATATTCCAAAGCAAACTGTTAATAATAAAGAATTGCATGCAATTCTACACTAAGTCTTGTGAACTTTACCAGTGTTTTTATAGAGCTTGCTGTTTTGCCCGCCCCCCCCCCCCCCCGCGCTCCCCCCCCGTGATTTTACAGCGTAGATGCCCTTTTAAAAATTTTCCTACCTAACTACATAAAAATCTTCCAAAACCTAAACTAAATAAATTGTAAAGGGTCACACTAATATAAGGTTCCTGTGCAGAATAATTCGCTGAGCTGTTTGGCCACAGGCAGACGCACGTCCTGCTCCTATGACACGAAACACTGAGGCTGAACAGGAAACGCTGTCAAAAACAGGTCCGGATTTTTCCAGCCAATCGAACCAAAACACCCAGTCATGACGCGCACACACACTCACCCCCGCTCTATTCTGTAATCTGATTTGCTGGCCGC
>JAODAL010054198.1:0-24781 GCA_025379985.1 Phyllomedusa bahiana | reverse complement strand
ATATTTTTTCTTTTCCCCCTTTTTTGGGCAATAACTTATTTTGTATTTTAATGCAATTATTGCCAAAAATATCCCCCCACAAAGATCCCTGTGAACATCCCCTTAAGTGTTAAACCTTAGTCTTTTATGAATTTTCTGTCATACACTTGAGTCGGTTGGAGACGTTCCGTTTGCTATATGAGCAGGCTATAGTGAAGGTTTTCCCTGCAATATCGCATAAGGGTAAGCAAAAATCCATTTGTTTGAGATCATCTGAAATGATCAGAAAACTAGTGCAAGGATTGTCTTATACTGTGTCAAAAAGGTGAGTGTATGATCCCCTATTTTTTTTACTGTTGGGTTTTTAGGGGGCCTTTGATTCATCCCTTTTTACACAGCCTCGGAGCTTTTCAGGAAAATTTCATTAGTATGTTAAAGTTGAACTGGGAATTTCCCACCCAGGCTACAATAGCTGTCAGTGAAATGTGTTTTTAGTGTTGAGTGGCACGAAGCACACTGTGCACCCAAAACGCCGTCTTTGATTCTCAGAACGGGTGGGATAAGGCGTAGCTGAGGGCTTATGGGCCCTGGTGAAAAAGTTCAGTGGAGCCCCCCCCAGGAAAAACTTTCTTTACAGCTATCAGCGGGGGGGTTGCTTTAAATTTCAGATCACATGGCAATGTCCCCTTTGAGTAGTGACGGACTCGGCATTGTACAAACATTAAAAGGGGCATCCTTATAATTAAGGATATTCCCATTCAAAAATCAAGGCTTTTTCAGCACTGCTTCCCCATCCCTCACAAAGGGAATGCCCGTTTCTGTAACACCAAAGGTTTTATTGTGGCCTTTCTTGTGTCATACAACCCGGGGTGTTTTGGAAGTACGCGACAACATGTCATTTCTTTCTCCGGCGGTAATATACACGGGGAAAGCACAGGAATATAGTTCCCCAATAAGAGTAGAATTTTATTTTGGGTCCGTACTCGGTGTATTGCGTGAATCAGCCCCTTGAAATAGGGGTGCAAAAACACTTGTGAATATTTCTTCAAGACAGTAAATTCCCTTTCAGAGACAGATCTTCAGGTGCAAAAAAAACAGGGGCCCCTTATTTTTTTAAGCAGTAAACAAAAAGCCAGTCACGGGATGAAAAACAAAACAAAAAAAGCCGCCTGTCTGGGTTAACTAGCAAAGACCTATTGCTAACAGTTGTAAGTCTTCCTGCTGGTTTTCCGCATGCTCCAACAAGACTTTAAGGTATCAGGGGTTGTAACCCCCCTAGTCACTTTCCTGCTGACTTATATACTCCAGGGAAAACAGGGTGGAACCCTGGGATGGGACCCACCCCGCTCTATGTCACTCCCAAAGAAGATCGTCCGGGTGGGTGGAAAATGCTAAAAAATTTAAAAAGTTAAACATATGTCGACAGTTTATACTGTCGCACCTATCTATTTCTATTTTTCTATTGGGCCTTTCGTTCCCCCCGGCCGGGATTATACAAAAGTTATATACCCTTCCGCTGTTCCACCTTACAAGATATTATTATAATATTATATTTATAATATATATAATATACAGTAAGGCCCTGACAATATGGTGAGGGCAGATGCACGTTACCGAGAAACCTGGTCTCAATGAGGTAGGGAGCCGTTTCTTTATTTTTGGGGTCAGTGTGGTAGGTGGTGGCACATGTTTATCAGTTTTTGGAAAAAAGCTTTGTCCGGGAGGCTTTTACCGGAAGCAGTCAAAGTGTTGGGTGGGAGACTGCTTCCCGTGTTACTTTTGTGTGTATATATTATCTATTTAAATGACCAGTATTCAGTGTGATTCTAAATAGGGTGATTTACAACAGTAAAAAGTTCTAGTTCGATTAGAACCTCGAACTTTAGTGAGTTCGGTTTGAAGTTCTATTCGAACTTGAACATCGAACCCCATTAAAGTCTAAGGGAAAAGATGTTCTGGTTAATTTTTATACCTATACAGGTGAGGAGGAGCTGGAATTACCATCCGTAACAGTAAACTGAATACGCGGAACAACTTAGTGAAGGAAATTTGAATCTAAGAGTGACAGAAAAAAATTGGGAGGCTAAAATACTTCATTCCTTTCAATGGCTAACTAAAAGGAATTAGGCATTATGTGAGCATGCAAATTTTGCCAAATAACAGCTTCTGGGTGTGGGAAAGATGCAGCCAGTAGTGTTGAGCGATTATTATCGACAAAGTTGAAATCGGCACAGTTTTTATGTTGATCGAAATTTTTAGATCATGCGATAATTTAGGTTAAAATCTGTGCATCATCTATTAAGATCGCGCCATTTTCGGCGCTTCCTGTCATTTTGGCGGCCAGGCAGATTCAGCTTATACAGCAATAGAGCAGGGTGAGATGTGGCGGTGCGACGTCATGATGGGACTGTGTTATGGTTGCGATTGCTGGAAAAATCAATTGGACCTCAGTATTACATGAACAGCCCTTCCTGTTAAGCCTCCAGTGTCTCTCAGCGTCTCAGAGCAGTAGCGACGTGCGCTCTATGCCTGCTGTCCAAACAGCTCAGCGAAATTCTTATTCTATTATCTTCGCAGAAGAAAGGCTCTACTGTTTAGCGGTGATCCTTACACAAGAGTTAGATTAGACCTTGGAAGATTTTATGTAGTTAGTACGAGAATTTTATAACGAGGGCATTACCGACTGTAAGTCACGGGGGGGGGGGAAGCGGATGGGGGACCCCGCGGGCTAACACAGACAAAGCTCTATAAAGAATACTTGGATATAGTTACACCAAGACTTAGTGTAGACATTGCACTTGAAAATAGCTTTATTATTAACAGTTTTCTATTGATATATTTTCTGGATATTGGGGCAGTATGAACTTTTATATTAGGATTACACTTTTTTCTTTGTAACTGCAGGTCTCTTTGTTCTCGGTGAAAAATCGCCAACTTTAATTTATCAGTAATTCATTTCAGATAGGTGTCATTTTAAATTTTGCCCATTCCACCTTTGTTGATATTTACACTTGCAGTTTAAATTAGATATTCAGCATTTTTGTAGTCAGACAAGGTTGATAGGTGCCAAAAATACACTTGTAATATCCGATATAAAATTTCCTGATACTTTTTTTTTTAATTTGCCGCACTACAGCTTTGTTCATTGAGGCACTTTGCACTTAAATGTGAATACTGCAATTTTGTAGGTCACCACAGGTGAAATTGATAGGTGCCAAAAAAAAACCTATTTATTATCGAATAAATTACAGATAGTGTTTTTTTGACTTTGGACGCAATACAGCTTTGTTCTATTGAGGCACCTTCACTTAAATTTAATTAAAAAACCCCCAAAAAGGGGGGGGGGGGGGCAAATTTTGTAGTCACACAGGTGAATGATTGGTGCCAAACAATTTATTTTTATTATACCGTATTACATTCACAGGATATGTGTTTTTTGCACTTTTTGCCCAGTCCAGATTTGTTGATAGGAGCCACCTAGCAGTTAAATTTGAATTCAGCAATTGTGTAGTTACCACCTGGGGAATTGACTAAGGTGCCAAACAAATACCTTTTATAATTCCGAGATACATTACAGATACGTGTTTTTTAACTTTGAGCACTACAGCTTTGTGTCATTGAGGCACCTTGCACCTTAAATGTGAATACTGAATTTCTGTTAGTCACCACAGGGTGAATTGATAGGTGCCAAAAAAATACCTTTTATTATCGAATACATTACTCAGATACGAGTTTTTTTGACCTTTGGCGCAGACAACAGCTTTGTTCATTGAGGCACCTTGCACTTAAATTTGAATACAGCGAATTTTTGTAGTCACACATGCGGGAATTGAAAGGTCGTCAAAAAATACCTTGTATTATCGCAATTCATTTCAGATACGTGTTTTTTCTTTTGGCGCAGGCCAGCTTTGTTGATAGATCTACATTCGCAGTTAAATTTGAATACAGCAATGTTTGTAGGTCGCCACAGGTGAATTGAAGGTGCTAAAAAATCCTTTTATTATACGAATACTTACAGATACGTGTTTTTTGCCAACTTTTTGCCCCGTCCAGATTTGTTGATAGAGCCACCTTGCAGTTAAATTTTGAATCCAGCAATTGTGTTCGTTACCAACAGGTGGAATGGATAGGTGCACAAAAAATTACCTTTTATTATACGAATACATTATAAGATACCGTGGTTTTTTGATCTTTGGCGCACACTACAGCTTGTTTTCAAATGAGGCAACCTTGCACTTAAATGTGAATACTGCAAATTTGTAGTCACCACAGGTGTGAATTGATAGGTGCCAAAAAATTACCTTTTATTATCCGAATACATTACAGATAGTGTTTTATGTACTTTGGCGACATACAGCTTGTTATTGAGGCTCCTTTGCGCGTTACAATTGTGAATACTGCCAATTTATGTTAGCTCCCCAGGTGAATTGATAGGTGCCATACAATACCTTTTATTATCGAATACATTACAGATACGTGTTTTTGACTTTGGCCAATACAGCTTTGTTCATTGAGGCACCATGGCTCGCTTAAATGGCGTATACTGAATTTTGTAGTCCCACAGTTGATTTGATAGGTAGCACAACAATAATACCCTTTTATTATCCGAATACTTTCAGATATGTGGTTTTTTTTACTTTTGGCGCACTACAGGCTTTTTTCATTTGAGGCACCTTGCACTTAAAAGTGAATACATCAATTTTGTAGTCACCACCAGGTGAATTGAAAGTGTGCCAAAAAATACCTTTTAATTATCCGAATACACTTACAGATTCGTGTTTTTTTGCACTCTTTGCCCAGTCCCAGATTTGTTGTTTGAGACAAACTTGCAGTTAAATTTGAATAACAGCAATTTTGTAGTCACCACAATGTGAATTCGATAGGTGCCACACAAAACTTACCTCTTTATTATCCTAATACATTTCAGATACGGTTTTTTACTTTGGCGTCAGGCCAGCTTTGTTGATAGATCTTACTTTGACAGTTAAATTTGAAGACAGCTATTTTTGTAGAGTTACCACAGGTGATTGATAGGTGCCAAAAATACCTTTTATTATCGAATACTTTTCCAGATAGTGCTTCTTTCACTTCCGCGCGCAGGCAGCTTTGTTGAATAGAGTATACTTTGCTGTTAAATTTGAATCCAGAATTTTTTTGGTTTGTGGGATTTGGAATAGCTGTTGATTTGCGTCTTTTAATAAGAGAATTTCCAAAAACTCTTCCATAACCTTCTAAAATTTTTATATTCTGAACATGGAGCGAAATTCAGGCGTGGTAAGCGAGCAAAGAGGGGGCGTAGGCATGGAGGTAGTGGTTACCGGAGAGAACGTGCTCTTTCAGTGCTGGCGACAACCACACATGCCAGTGGATCGTCAGTGAAGCCAGGACCGTCAGGCTTGTCATCTGCTGGGTGGTCAGGGCCCTGTGAATCTCAGTATCGACAGCGTCGCCAATCTTCCCTTAAGTGGTTTATGCAACCTGCATCAAGCAGTCTTATCCTCCTGTTCCTCTCAGTCAATGCCACAAATGTCGTCGATCAGCATCACCAGCATCCGTACAACATGAAGCAGCCCAAATGTCTACTTCATGTACCCACCACTGGGGATAATTCCTATTTTCTGATGACCTCTTTGATGACAAATGCGGTTGGGGGTCCGAAGGCATCGTTAAAGATCAAGAGGCCAAAGAAGGTGTATTTTCTCTGCCTCTGACGCAAGTTCTGATTGCCATCACGAGGAGGAGAAGGAAGCCGGTCTTCAGGCAAAAAATCACCCCTGGCGCGGTCGGCACGCCTTGCAGTCCCTTTGCTTGAAGCCCGCAGCTACTGGATGCGAATGGTCAGGTCGACCATGTCACCTGTGTTGATGATGATGTGATGATGAGACATTGCGTACCAACGTGTTCTATTTTAGAAGAAATTTGCTTCTGCGAGCGCTTCATCACTGGACGAGGAGGAAGACGCATGGACGAGGTAAGTGTCAGTATGGGTTCCGCCTCAAAAAGGGAGAGGGCAGTGCAGAAGTCCGCTGATTTTGATTCCGCCAGCCAACGGTCCCAGCGCAACCCCGCTCCTCGCTTATCGCCGTCCCAAACTGGTCCAGGACCTCTCTAGCCTGGGCCTTATTTGAGCAAGCCTCTGATTCACCCCAGCGATGTCATATGCCGCCTTTGCCGTAAAAGCATAAGTGTGGCAAGAACCTTAGGTGGTTAACCAACCAAGCATGTCTAGTCACATGCAGACGACATGAATGGAGTTGAAACTGAAGGCAACACTTAGCCCCAAAAAACGGCCAGGTCCGACGCTGGGCCTCCAAACCACATGTCAACCCTCTGTCTCTCGGCCTCATCCTCACACCACCGAAGCGTTCCTCAGCTGCCCATGTCTCTCAGAGTCATGATCAGGGGAGCAGCCTCGCTTCAGCCTTCCACCGTCGCCCCTCGGAGTACCACCAGCAACCACCAGAGGACCCATCACTACCCTTCTCCCTTTGTCGTTTGACGACCTGCACGCCGATACGCGCCAGTCTAGAAGCCAGCCTTCTGTCTTCCAGGTTTGGGCAGACAGAAGTAAAACTTTAAACCCAAACCATCCCATAGCCATAAGCCTGAATGACCTGATTGCCAGAGCTTTTGGCCCCTGGAAATTTTGCCCTTTCCGTCTGGTGGACACAGTTGGGTTCTGCCACGTCAAGGCCCCTTGCCTGCCACAATACCAGATGCCGAGCAGGCATTATTTGCCAGAAATAGCAGTCCCTGCCCTGGCCAGCCACGTGTCATCTAAAGTTCAAGCGCGTTGTCTGCATCTGTGTCGGCAAAAGTCCCATCTGACCTCGACAACATGGAATAGTAAGCAGGGCCAGCCGCTATATCTCACTAGTGTGACAGTGGTGGCCGTGGATGTTCTGGGGGTGACAGTGGTGCTCAGGCTCTCGGCACGCTCTTCAAAACCGCAGGGATGGTGAAGGGTCCATTTCTCCCACCAAAGTCCTCTGGGGCATCTACGTGCCCAGAGAAACCAGGCCGTGTTGAATGTTTTGCTATTCTCTTATAATCTGTCTTGGAGACCGATCCAACACAGGTCAGGAGCTGTGGACGGCTCTCACGAACGAGATTCCGTGCGCTGGCTGGGTGCAAGACCCTTGTGCCAGGCACGGTGTGTGAGATAAACGGGCACAAAATCTGCTGGCCGCCTTGAGTCGGTAGGCTGGAGCACATCCCTTGCTGGCACATGTCCGATGAAACTTGTCGTCCTGAAATTTCTAAAGAGCTACCCGGTGTCTGGACTGACTGAATGAGAAGGGGTGGGGGGCTCGATGTTCTAAGTTTGCACTTCCGCCGTTCGCAACCCTGCTTCTGTTTCCGCATGCTGTCGGTTGCAGTTGGTAGATCGGCCTCCCCAGTCAAACAGTATTCATTGTTGAACATGGCACAACGCTGGTATTCCACACCTCCACGCATGCTCAGTGATTGTGCAGCCAGCGCAATGCCATTACGCAGTAAACGAAGTGACACCATGTGCCCTGACAAAGTCGCGGTGCGGACCTCGGGGTTGTTGAGCCACCGAGAGTGGAGGCAGGTGGAAAGAAGCTTTGCACCATCCTTGCCAGTTTTGAAGAAGCCACCAAAATGGTCAGGGCGGACATATGCCCTTTGTCAGCTTGTGCATTGTGGTGATATTAGTTCTGGAAAAATCCGATTTCAGGGTTGAATATTATGAAACAACAGGTCCCGCCAGGAGGAGGAGGAGACGGACCAGATGCGGACCGGAGCCTTTCTCTCCGTCAAATTCCACAAGGCGCCCGACAGTTCACAATTTCATCGGTCTTCATTAGGCAGTGGTTCGGGGTCCAGAGCTAGTGCAAGGGGCGCATCAGCTTCTGGGTGCATCATTCAGGCAAGTCAGGGCTGTGTTGAAGCTGTGCCTGAGGGCAGCGGAGAGAGGAGGAGGAGGGTATTCCTAGCACCGACGTTACCGACGTCCTGCCTTGAAGATGGTTGGCGCGAATTTGACGGCGGAGGAGGAATTTTAAGGAAGATCAGTTAGCTCTAGTGCCCTCGACAAAGAGGCTTGGGAAATCAAGGCTCCTTCTCTCACATGTGTGCTGGATGCCTCCATTTCCTCCACAACATGATCTCGCATTAAGGCCATCAAAAATGAAAACAGTTACTGGGTGGGCCACCATCCTGGATCCCCGGTACAAAACAAAACTCAGCACTTTCCTTCCACCCACCCAAATAGAGAGTAATAATGCAGGAAATGGAACCTTGCTGATTGATCAACTGGAGACATCTGTTTGCAGTATGCTTCAGTTCCCCAAATGTCACGGTGGAACACACATCAGCGACGTGCAGCAGTAGAGTTCTCAAGTAGCCATAGCGGCACAGGCAGCAGCAGCAGCAGCAGGCAAGTTTGGCAGAAGCCTAATGGGGACTCTGTCAATCTTTATTTACCAACCATCACAACGCATGCAATGCAAGTGGCACACATCAACACACAGAGACTCAGCTTAAGATCATGCGTGACGACTATCTGGGTTCAACACTGATGTTTTTGTATGTGTTCCGGACCCAGGGACCCAATAGACTTCTGGGTATCAAAATGGACGAATGGCCAGAGCCATCGCTCGCCAGCACTCTGAGGAGTTGTCCTGCCCAGCAAGCCATGGTCATATCCTGAGCGGACCTTCAGACAAGATGGAGGGAGTTAATGTACAGAGACAAACGCATCCGGCTTTACCATCAGATAATGTGGATCGCTGTGACTTTCTTCTTGATGAATCATGCATGGATCTCTGATGATGTTGTGGCCACTAATTGCCGAGGTCAATCCCGCATTGATCGCCGGTCCCTACTTACAAATTTACTCTTTCAATTCGAAATGGTCTCGCTTGAAAACTTTTTTTAAAATGAATCATTTCATACTTGCAATTTATATTCTCTTTTCCAACAGTTCATTTTGCTGGTTTTGCTGTGAGGAGGACTGTAAAAGACCAGCCAAGGTTTTCTGACAAAACACCGTTATTACATTTACTCACTTTAGAAGTTTTCGCATTGTCAATGGTTTTGAGGTCATGTTGCTGTGAGATTACAGTATTATTATGGGCCTTTGGAACAGAAATATGGCTTGTAAGTGGCCATTTCTCCCACACAATTTTTAATAGTGGCTGAGAAGTATATTTATAATTTTTTGGGGTCTTGGTGCTGTGTGTTACACAGCAATAATCATGGTCCTTTGGAACGAAATGTGGCTTTTTTAAGTGGCATTTCTCCCTCACAATTTTTAATATTGGCCTGAGAAGTCATATTTATCAATTTTTTGGGGGTCTGTTGCTGATGAGATACAGCAATAATACATGGTCTCTTTGGACAGAAAATTGTGGCTTCTAAGTGGCCATTCACCTCACAATTTTTAAACAGTGAGCTGAGAAGTCATTCTTTCATAATTTTTGGGTCATTGCTGCTTTAAAATGCAGCAATACTACAGGTCCTATTATTAAAAAAAATGTGGTTTCTAACAGGGACATTTGTTTCTTCACAATTGTACCACAAAGTGCCTCAAGGGTCATGCTCTTGAATTTTTGGGGGCATTTTGCTGTGGGACATGCAGCTATACTACACGGTCCTCATTATACAATAAATCGTGTGTTTCTCACACAGACATTTGTTCTTCTCAACGTGTCAAAAGTGGTCAAGGGTGATGGTGCTGTCAGAAACAGGAATAGGGTAGCAGCAACTGTTAAAGGACAACATTATTGGCAAAATGAACTTGTTTTTGCAAGATCATTAACATAGCATCATCCCTGTATTGAGACAACCCATTTAATACATTAAACAAGAGAAACAAGACCATGGTGGGAATACATCCTATTTTAAAAATGTGTTTTCTAGATTACAAACCACTACTAAAAAAACTTGCATGCTACAAAATAGTGGTAAACAAAATACCTCTGAAATTGTACAAAGGGTGGTACAGGAAAACTGACCAGATGTAGGTTATTCAGAGGACATGGAGTTGGGGCCGGACCAGAGAACAAAAGTACAGGAGAACCAATTTCCTCCTAGACGGTATGAGTAAAATGATGAAAAAGAATGCAAAGAAAATAGGGCACCTGGGTGGAAACAGGAGCGTTAACCTACGAGTATTCCAAGTGAAGCTCTTTTGGTCCGCATTTCATACGGTGGGGAGAGCGCTACCAGGACAGGGACTGTATATGTCCAAGTAGAGGAAACTAAAAAATGGTGGTTCGAAAGACTTCCTTTTTCCTGGCACTTTTTAATCTGGGTCAGCATAAGTTTGGGGGCTCATGCTGTGGCCAGGGACAGGGATTAGGTCTATGTCCAGTCGAAATAAAATGGTGGTTGAAAGACTACTTTTTCCGGACTTTTTTAATGCTGGGGTCAATGCAGTTTGGGGTCATGCGGTCTTGTGGCCCAGGACCCAGGTAGTAGTCAATGTCCAGTGAAATTATAATGGTGGTTGAAGACTCTTTTTCTGGCACTTTTACATCTAGGGTCATGCAGGTTTGGGGCTTCACTGATGTGGCCCAGGATAAAGGTATAGTCAATGTCAGTGAAACTAAATTGGTGGTGTTAAAGACTCCTTTTTCCGGCACTTTTGTAATTGGGGTCATGCAGGTTTGGGGCTCATGCTGAGGACCAGGACTGGTATAGTCTATGTCCAGTGAAACTAAAATGGTTGTTGAAAGACTTCCTTTTTCCGGAACTTCTTTAATCTGGGGTCATGCAGGGTTGGGGCCTCATGTGCTGTGCGTACCGGGGGCACAGGTATAGTCATTGTCCAGTGAAACTAAAAATGGAGTGGTTGAAAGGACTACTTTTCTCCGGCACTTTTTAATCTGGGGTCATGCAGCGTTTTAGGGCTCATTCTGTGGGCCCTGGACAGGGATAGTTATGTCCAGTGAAAAAATAAAATGGTGGTGAAAGGACTTCCTCTTTCTGGCATTTTTAACATCTGGGTGGTCATGCAGGTTTGGGGCTCATGCTGCGTTCAAAGGACAGGGATATTCAATGGGTCCAGTTCAAGTAAAAAGATTGGTTCAAATCATACTGCCTTCTCGGGCTACTTTTTTATTTTGTGGGTCATGCAGGTTTAGGCTTCATGATGTGGTGCAAGACAGGGGATAGTGAATGGTGTGTGATTTTTCTTTATGGGCTTTTTATAACCTACAGTGTGTCTCGGCACTTAGATTAGCACGTATACATTTGGACTGTTGTGGATCGTTATTCCAGCTTCTCCAGACATGTTTGGGGGTGGTAATGAATGAAGGTGTTGTTGCTATCCCATTGACTTTTAATGGTCATCGACATAATTACCATCGACCATAGAATATCTTGATGATGATCGACTAGACGACATCGACCGTGTCGATTGGCCCAACGTAATCGCTCAAACTTGCAGCCAGCAATACAAAATCCCATACACTATTAATTGTTATGGGAGAGGAAAATGCTATCTTAAATACACTAATGAGCAGTCTGTACAGTACGAGGGTGAGTTGTAAATGTAAATTCACAGCAAAATACAGTTGTAAATATTTATAAATGGTCATGTGGATTTTAGTAGCAATGAGAGCCTACACCTTCAGCGATGATATTCTCTTGACACTTCTCTGTGCTCTGCACTGATTGGATGGGTGCCAAAAGTGCCTAAAAGGTGATTGGCATGGCCGCAACAAGTGCAGTAAGCCGTGAAACGATAAACAGAAAATGACGTGTTGAACTAGTACTTTTACTCGAAACGAAAGTAAAATGTTTTGCTTCAGGTGTTGAGTTCTAAAAAATTCAAGAAGTTCTAATACGGAGCCTTAATCTTTTCTAGGACAGTCGCATCATCTCTACTGTGAAGAAAATCAAAGAATTGCAATTCACTAATATCAGTACGTGCCTAGCATTTGAGTGGCATACATTTACCAGTAGGTGCTGCATTTCCCACCCTAGGCTTATACTCGAGTCAATAAGTTTTCCCAGTTTTTTTTAGTAAAATTAGGTGCCTCGAGTCGTCTTATGCTTGAGTATATGCTGTAATTTGCAAGCTTTCCATATCAATTTTACTTTGTGGTAAAAACTCTTTACAGACCCAGCTACATTTTTTCGTTTTTGCCGCTCTTCGGTTCAGTGGTCAAATTGTAGGAGGATTTTTTTTATTATGTAGGTGAAATTGTATTTTTAGTTTCATGGTTTAAGTTTACATATAAATTACTGACTAATTTAGAAAACATAAAAAAGCATTTTTCTGCATTTGTCTTTGTTAAATAAATTTTTACACCATTCATATGTCACACTAACCTGTTGGATTAATTTTACAGGTTATTAGGATCAAGTGGATACCTAATATGTGTAGGATTTTTTTTTTTTGGGTGGGGGAAGGGGGGGTTGTGTAAGGTATGCACAATAAATTTTTTATTACAAATGTTGCCTTTTTTATAACCCCATTCACTTACACTGGGGCTTGTCAAGGTTCCATTGTGGTGACGAATGCTCTTACTTTAACAATAGTTCTGAATATGTCCCTATTCTTCCTGTTAAGTATAGCAACATTTTCAACAACAGCTCAGAACTATGTGCATCTTGCTGTGAATGTTTTAATGTACACAGTATGTGAACATAGCCTAACTGACTAAACAACTATAGGCTCCCTGGGCTTTTGGGTACTGCTCTATTGCTCAAACTGCCTGTTGGCCTCAGTTGTCTTTACTACCCTCTACAACTTATTCACCAAGATAATTCAGGGTAAGATTAACACATATTTAAATGAATTTATTAATTTCTTTTTGGGTAAAATGCTTCTTGAGGGCTAGCTGGAAAAGCTGAACCAAAGTACTGGATTTTGTGCTATTTCTAAGTCTCTTGTTCCTCTACTTACATATGTGAAAGATTCCTCCATTTCACTGTGGACTGAATATTTTATTCATAAGTTGGTTTATTTGCTAACAAAAAAAATGAACATATTTGAAAAGAGACGAGGTTGCTGGCTTAGTCCACTGTGTATAAAGCAAGCTTTCCATTTCAGACACATGAAGACCTTGGCGAGGAAACAAATCTGTACTGGCAGGCCAAATGTCTTTTTGATGGAATAAATAAAATACTTAGTTATTCTCTTGCCACCTCTTTTTGTTGATGGAAGACATATTGCTTGTGCCCTCCTTGTGTCCTTTTTGCTCCTTTGTTTGGATTTCTAACCAACCTCTATTCCTTTATATGCCTCCTAAGCCATTGCAAATTTCAGAACGTTTGATAGTGTTGTCAAAAAGTGAACTGGTAAAAATAGAACATATTTCATAAAATGGTAATTGGCTCCATTGACTGCTTTGTTTTTGGCCATATAATGTGGATGTTGGTGGAAATGCATCAACACTGGATTTTCAGTTTGGTATACGTTGTATAACGTTTACTAATACATAATTATAGCACTGCTTTAAGAAATCACCAGGTATGTGTATTCAACTTCTTCTGTATGTTTATAGAGGAATATCAGGTTGTAGTTTAATTAAAATATCCCATATTGCTGTTTTCTAAGTTGGATACATTAAATCTGAAAAAATGAAAAATATGAATTTTTATCTGAAATCTGACACTGACCTATTTTTTCTAGGGATTTGATCATTTTGCTTTTACATTAGGATCCTAATAATTTTGGACTACAGTTTTATCAACAGTTGTTTTGTTAAGGATTATTTAAAAAAAAAGTTTTAGTCTAAAAAGAAACAAATCTGTACTGGCAGGGCAAATGTCTTTTTGATGGAATAAATAAAATACTTAGTGCAACATGTATGAAAACTGTCTAGGTCTCAAAAACATCACTTTGTTTGCCATTATGCAACCAATCAGAGTGACCTCTAATTTTTCCAGAGCCTATCATGAAACTGTAAAGGGCACTCTGATTGGTTACCATGGGCAACAAAGTGAATTTGAGACCTAGACAGTTTTCATACAAGTGGTCCTTAGTTTTTCTCTTCCCACTTCTTTTTGTTGATGGAAGACATAGGGCCACATGTATGAAAACTGTCTAGGTCTAAAACTCACTTTGTTGTCCACAGCAACCAATCAGAGCACCCCTTTCATTTCATATAACACTCTGGTAAAATGAGAAGGGCACTCTAATTTGTTGCTATCTGCAACAAAGTGAATTTTAGACCTAGACAGTTTTCATACATGTGGCCCATACTGCTTGTGCCCCACCTGTGTTTTTTTTTTTGCTCCTTTATTTCTTTATGTGCTTCCTAAACTATTGTAAATTGCAGGATGTTTGATACTGTTGTCAAAAAGTGAACTGCTGAAAATAGAACACATTTCATAAAATGGTAATTGGTTCCATTGACGGCTTTGTTGCTGGCCAATATATATTGCTGGAACTGCATCTACACTAGACCACATCTTCTAAAGTTTTTCTTGTTGAGTACTCAACAAACAAATCATTGCTACTGATCCCGGTATAATATTAAAAGGAGCATACAGTGGGCTGCAAAAATATTTATACCCTTAGAATTGTTTTCATTTTTAAATGCTACACCTACAAATGTAAATGTATTTCAGTAATATTTTATGTGATAGGAAGCATCTGTACAGTGTACAAAAATTATGTGTGCTTTTTCAAATTTTTGCAAATTAAAGAACTGAAAAGTGTGGCTTGCATATGTATTTGGTCTCCTGTAGTCTTATAGCCCTAAATAAAATCCAGTGAGAACAGTTGCCTTTAGAAGTCACCTAATCAGAAAATATAGTACATCTGTATGTAATTTATTCCCGGTATAAATACAGCTGTTTTGTAAAGGGCTAAGACAAATGTTCAAGAACATTACTGAACAAACATCATCATAAAAACTAAGGAACATGCCAGGCAGGTCTGGAAAAAAGTTGTGGCAAAGTGTATTGCAGGATTAGGCTTTAAAAATATAGCTCAAGCTCTGGACAGCACTGTTCAATCCATAAATAGAAGAATTATGGTACAAATGCAAACTGACCAAGACATGGCCATCCACCTAAACTGATAGACAAGAAGAACACTGTTTAGAGAAGCAGCCAAGAGGATCTGGGTCAATCTGGAGGAGCTGCAGAGATCCACAGCTCAGGTAGGAGAATCTGTCCACGTGACAACTGTTAGTCCTGTACACAAATCTGGTCTTTTGTGGAAGAGTGCAAGAAAAAAAGTTCTTTTAAAAGCCAAACCAAATGAAAGTCCATTTGTGTTTTGAAAAAAGCTATGTAGGGGAGCAGAGCAAGCTAATGGAAAGAAGGTGCTGTTGTAAGATTGTGAACAAAATGCAAAACAGTATGTGTGGAAAGAAAGCCGAACACTATACGATCACCTGAACACAACCATCCCAGAAGAAAGCATTGCAGCATCATTGCTGTGGGAGGCTCTTGCTTTAGCTAGGGTATGGAAGCTGATCAAGGAGTTGTATGGACAGATTAATGGAACTCAATAAGGGCATCCTGGAGGAAACCTTTTAGTGGCTGCAAAAGACTTGAGACTGGGGAGCAGTTTCACCCTTCTAAGCAGGACTACAAACCTTTAAAATATACAGACCATAGTTACATGGAATGGATTACATCAATGCATTACTCATGTGTTCAATAATGACACTAGTCAAAGTCCAGATCAAATCCGTTGAGAATCTGTGTCGGGACTTGAAAACTGCTGTTCACAAAATATTCAACAACCACCTAGCTAGTGCTGTTCTGAAAAAGAAGAGATCGAGCAAAAAATCCAGACGCTTAGATGTGAAAAGCTGGTAGATTCATCCCACAAACAGATAAGCAGCTGAAATTGTAGCTAAAAGGTGTTCCTACAAAGTTTTGACTCAGCGTGGAGGGTGGCGGGGGTGTGCTAACACACATATAGCACCAGCAAAATCTTTCTGTTATTTTAATTAGAAAAAAAAAATTGGAAAAGCACTATTTTCTGTACACTTCGTAAATACTTGCGCTACTTTGTGTTTCTATATCTATAAAAGAATAAATTAGGTATATTTAAATTTGTGTCCTGTAATCTTTAAAAATGAGGAAACAGTTCAAGGGGGAGGTAAAGTGGTATGAGTACTTTTCAATTTTTATGACACTAAACCATATATTACAGCAGTCCTTTATAAACAGGGTGGACCTGTATAACATTTGATAACTTCTTATACAATAAAATGCAAATTACGTCCAGCGCGCTAACTCTTTATACAGGTATTATAGCATACTTTTCCAGAAAATAAGGAATAGCTCAACAATCACTACTTAATTAAATATATTCCAATGCCTGGCAGCACCACTCTCAACTAAGAAAACATCAAAGGATATAGGAATTTTTGAAAAATGCATTACTTCTAAGGATTATATGAAAATTTTGGGGTTCGCTAGTTCAGACATTTTTGATCAAAAGTGTTAAGATCACTTCCAATTTCGCATCAAAGGGACTCCCCAGCCTCACGGTGCGTCCTCTAACTCTTAAAAGTTAACCTCTCTTGGAGCATGTTCAGACCTTCAACTCATCAGAGAGAGAAAAAGGACTAGCATATTGATCACACCATGCACTGATTTTAAATCCTATGGAGATGGGCGGAGTGGCATAAATAAGCCAATGAGGCCACGTTCTAGGGGTTAATCAGCTTGGGATGGAGTCTGCGGCTCCTGACACTGCAATTTCGTCTTTGTTAGCTGTCAATTAGCTAGCAAGAACAGCGGCAACTGGTGTAAGCACGATCGCTACGCAGATCCCGATAAATTGCCCCTTAGTGGACCCTGGGACTTAAGGTTTATGTCCAGGGTCGCTAAGAGCGGTTAAGGATTTATTATTATTATTTTTTTTTTTTTTTAATCATTTAACTTTTTAATGAAGTTTAGCAAAAGTTACAAAAAACAGGAACTATAACCAGAGTTTATAACAGAGAAAATACAGGAAAAATCAGAAACCCATATAGTATTATTATTATTATTATTTAGGGAGACAATAATTCAAGGGCATTGTACGTATGTGAAAAAAAGGATTTAGACGTACTAACATGTAACAATAAAAAAAATAAGAACAATTCTTGAGTTTAGTGAATGACACGACTTGTACAGAAAAAGAAGTTCGGGCTGTTTTCATGAGGGGCTTACATTTTAACAAAAGATGGAGGAACCACATGAGGATTAGACACTGCTTGTATGCTTATCCTTACTAACTTTTCCCATTTACTGTGGCAGCCTTCTCTAAAAATAGGCCTCAAAAATAGTACTGGGTTTTAGTAAAAGCCTGTTCCCTGGATTTTCCCGTGACATTTTTATAGGGTTGGTCAAGTATGCTTATATAGTATATACGTATAATGGGAGGTGGGTTAATCAGTAGGTCTGTAGGGTATATCTGAAATCTTGGGCTTTCTTGATTGTGTTAGAAGGTTTTGGTAAGTTGCAAGAAGGCATTCTTATGTATAGCCAATGTTTAGGGGATGTGTGAAGAAAGACTTATAGGATGGTGAAAAGATAAGCAGACAAGAGGAGCAGGCAAAGGGCTCTTTGAGGGACTAATTGATTAATAGACGGTAGACGAGATTTGGTACAAAAATGTAGGTCGAGGTTTTGCAGGGGACAGGTTGCGTGGGTAGCCTTGTATGTCATTTTTAGTATCTTTAAAATGAGGTTTGCTGGGAAGTGATTACGTTAAAAGAATTGGTAGAAAAGGTAGGGAACAATGGGATTAACTTGACAAATAGTACTGCTGTTAATCTAGTTAGAGAACTGAGGCTTCTTTCTCCTAAGGGAAGTGAGCGCGCCATATTTGGAGCACAGCTCTCATTGCTCTGTCTAGTAACTAAGGGAAAGTATAGTAGTTAACACTAGAAACCTGTGTGCACTCAGAGCAGACTAAAATCTTCTTATTTCTTGACTAAGGTAACATCAAAAGGACTTAATGTATGTATTTGGAAAATGTATTCAAATTACCTGTCCCTACATGTTGAAAAGCTAATATTTGTAGTGATAAAACCCATTTAAGGTTGGTTTATAGGGTGCTGTACGAAGTGTTAGATGGGAGGCCACTCGAGATTGGATGTTGAAGTAGTCTAGAAAACATATGATGAGGGCATCTTCTATTACTATCATTTTTTGTTGTCTTTTGGTTCGAATAAAAAATGGATTTAAGAAATGTTTTGGGAGGGTGGAACAAGGTTGGAGTGTAAGGGCACCTTATGTGTAAATTGAAAAAGAAAGGGAGAAATCAAAGGTTATCAAAGGTAATGGATTTGTGAAACTTAGGAAAGAGAGGAACCTTTGACTGTAATTAACAGGTCTGGTAGAGGTGAGGGGTAAGATAGCTAAATATAATAATTAGTTTTCTCCTGGAGAATTTTTAATAAGGAAAAGGATGAATGTAGCTGTTAGACATCTGGAACTCTAGAGAGAAAACATCTGGGTAAGAAAGGTGATCTGAGGTATTATCACCATAAAGGGATACTGATAAGTAATGGGATTTTTATGGAACTGTCCCTTTTATGAGTAGGCCTCAAAAAAAGATGGTGAAGATAAGTGTTCCCAAGAAAGAGCCTTGGGGGAGACACCAATTGAGGAAATGGGAAGTGATGTGTGCATAGAAAAAATATCATAAAATGAACATAAAGTTTAGTATATGTCTCTCTCGATTGGCAGTGGAGGAAAAAATGAAGATGTAAAGTGATACTGTGTTAGAGGCAACCCTTAATGATAATGAAGTGTCGGTGGGGTTGTTTGTAATCAGGATTGTCTGATGGTAGGTATATCAGTTGTAAGGTAACATAAGTAAGGTACGTGAAGCACGCGCCGCTCAGGTGATGAATAAAGGTTAATTTAGGGCACCTGGTAGTCGATAGATGATGTCCTCTTGGAAGGTTGGAAGGAGAGTAGATGTAGACAGAATGTGCTTCAAAAGAAAGGAGGGTAAAATGAGTGTAAATTTGAGTTGGGGTTAAGGATCAGTTCTCCAACATGCTTAGTTGCGAGGATGGGGATTTGTAAGTGAATGCATGCACACTGCAGACAGTAATGTTCACATTGTGTCAGTCAATGTTTTACTTAAAAACAGGAAACATAAGTTATTGGGAAATAAAGGGCCTTGGCGTGTAGGTAAATTTGTTGATAGCCAAGAATTCAGCGGGCCCCCATTTATAGTGGGAACTTGGGACTCAGGGGGCCAAGACCTAATGTGTTTAGGAATTTAAAGATTTTAAGAGCTTGGGATAGGGATCAGTGACAAGAATGGGATATGATAATTTGGATTTGCAGAGATACCAGGATTATGGAGATATGTGTATAGGCAAGCAAGGAGAAGTAGAGAGATGAATAGTAGGTGTAACTAGTGTGATGAAGGGGCTTATTTATATTTGATGAAAGATATTAATATTTAGAGGAAGGTCAGCAATGAAAAGCCAAAATGAGTGGGTAATAGGGGGGAAGAAAGAAATGATCCTTTGACAGTAGTAGTGGTTCCAAGCTCAGGAGAGTTACAAGTATGACTGTATTTAAAGAGACTGAGGTGGAACTAGAAAGGAGAAGGATGTAAAGATTTGATACGCAGTTATGCACGTGGACAACAATTTTTTGGTCCCCCGTTAAAAAGAAAGAAAGCACGAAAGGTATACTTACCCAATGGTGGGCAAAGACTGAACCCTGGGAGGCAAAAAAAGCCCCTGTGCTACTTGGGAAAGATAAAAGGGTGCGGGGTAATTGTGAGCAGTTGAATTTTTCCCCTGTCACACCAGTAGTAGAAAAGCCACAGTATAATACAGGGGAGAATGCACAAATGCAAAAAAACTGAAAACAACCCCAAACGCCTTTCATGTAGAGGGGGGGTGGTTGGCGGGTTTAAAATTGCATATGATAAGGAATGTAGATATGTGTGGTGTACCATCTGGTTTACACCCTTTTAAAATTACTAAAAAATTTTATATCGACAAGATTTTGACCTATATCACTGCAAAAATAAATCCCGTTAAAACATAACTTTTCTAAATTGTCAAAAATTTTATACTTACAAAACCCCCTATAATCTACCAAACAACCTAAAATGTACAGCATACTAAATATCATCCATAGTGGAGAATCGCCCTGATAAAGGCGGCTCCGTTTTTAATGACAGATAATATACTGTAAACGTGTATTACAATTTTTAATCACAGTACCCCAAAGCTTTTCCCCCATAAAATTTTTGGGTTCAAGGGGATTAAAAAAAAAACTCCTCTCCCCTGTGGAATAAGAATACGTATAACAACGCATATAAAATTTATCTATGAGGGATATATCACCTCTAGGGTGAGAAGAAAAGTGATATTAGTTAAAACTGGGATAAAGTGATAATTGCACCCCGTACTACCCAAAAGGGATCAAATACATTTCTGCCCCCCTTAATCCCTTTTGGCCCCCGTTATAAACAAAAATCCCCTAGCTTTTCGTAATGTTTTTTTTTATACTTTTGCCGGGCATTAAAATGGGGGGTTTCCTGCCACCATTTGGGGTTTTCCAATTTGTACCCTACAAACGAAAAAATGCATTTCGTTTTTTTTTTTTTTTCTTCCGAAAGAACAAGGGTTACAAAAACCCCCAAACCCCCGGCGCAGTCCGGCGTCCAAAAATAGGTTTTTTCGCAGTCCAGGAAAAAGATCCCCGGGCAAATGGCATGATAAAAGTCCGGGCATAACTCTCAGCGCCTCTTTTAATTTGTTTCCATGGAGAAAGACAACAGGGGCTTTTCCCCGGCAAGGCCCCCGGGAAAACCAAACCATTTACAACCGGCAGCCAATCGGGTCCCATACCAAGAAAAACCGGCACTCGACTACCGCACAAAACCGCAAATTTGTTGCTAACAGCCCCAAATTTCTTAAGTAATCGTCTGTGAAACGGATGTCTAGGGGTAATATGGAAATTTTTTCAGGGCCAAAAAAAATTCGGGGTACAAAATTCATTGTTTAAGCTACAGAAATTACAGATATAATAATCAATGAATATAATGAAAGGATGTAAAAAATAATAAGATACATAAAATTACGTAGGTTTTGAAAATAAATATTGGTCCTCTGTGGAAGTCACGAAAACAGAGTAAAAAAATAAACAGACCCAAGAAGGGTTTCTATCAATAAAACACCCCAAATTTGAAAAGTTCTCTTTTAAGGCCCTTTGGAAAAAACTGTTCCATAGGGTAGACCAGGGCCCCTTTTTACACAAAAAATTGTCTATCCCATTCTCCTCCTCTTGGAGAGGGTTCTATACCTCCATGATAAAAAACGCAAGTTCCCCTTTCCCTTTTATGTTTCCCAAATATGTCGAGTACTGGGGTCTCTTCTATTCGTAGCCCCCCAGATGTTCTCCCACCCCCTTTTGATTTCTTTTTTTTTTCCAATAAAATTTATGGACGGGGAATAACATGTAGACTACTCCTTCTGTCCTACAATTGGCAAAATCACGGATGAAGAATTGCTTTCCTTTGTGCCATAAAGGGATTTAGTTTTTTGTATGTATGGGCGGTTACCCCTCTGCCCACATTTAAACATGCCTATCGGTTTTTCCTTTCAACCCAAGTTCCTTGAGGAGGTATTGGGTGTTAATGACTAGGAATCTTTTTTAATAGATCCCCCCTTCGAAAATAATCAAAGGGGAGCGGGAGATATCCCTCCCCTGGTCCAACATCAGTACCCCCCAATTTTTTTTTGAGGTTTCACAACTTCTAGATTTTTTCGCAAAAGTTGCGAGACACGTGCTTTTTTTTTATCTTTTATCCCCCGGGGATTTACCCTGTAATAATGTCGTTCTATTCTGTTTTGGTGCTGCCTTGGGGCCCGTTTTCCAAAAACTCTGAGGGGTATCCCCGACTAAGAAATCTTTCCCCAAATACCCTGATCCCTCTTAAATCCTTACTCTGGAGCAGTTTTTTTTTCACTCCAGGAATTGCCTTTTGGGGTATTCCTCCTTTACAGGTAGGATGAAAACTTTCCCAATGTAAAAGCGTTTGGTGCGTGGGGTTTTCCCAAAATGCGGGATGAATGTTGCCACCCGATTTTAATAATAAGGACATCCCCGGAAGGGTAAACAGTTTTTGCATTAAATGTGAAGTGCATACCAATCTTGTTTTTATTTTAGCTGTGCACGAACTCCCAAAATCACACCCTTTCCCTTTCCCCAAAGGATAAAGGTTTTTCAATGTACCCCCCCAGAAAAAAATCTGGGGGGCCACTGATCATTCCGGTTGGGGTACCAAGGTGGCCTCCACCAGCCCAGGGAACAAATTTGCTAAAGTGGGGGCGAGGATCCCCCTTTGTGGGGCCCCTGAGCTGGTGGAATCTTGTTAAGAAGACAAAGTAATTATGCCCTTCAACCGGGCCCGTAGTCTGTGACAAAAGGCATTTGGAGCCGGAATTCTTATTCTTGTAGACAAAAAAAAAAAATTCAATGCTTGAATGCCCAAATTTTTGTGGATATTACTATAAAAACTTTTTACATCTATAGAACCCCCAAAAAAAACCTCTTATTGACTGTAATCCCTTCCAGTCGCGCAATAAACAAAGTGTCTCTTATGAAGTGGCAATTTTGGTTACAAAAACCGTAAGATGTTACTTAAGATCCCCACATTTTTGCGTAAATTTATCTACCCTGAGAATTGGTCTACCTTTTTTGGGGTGCAGCCCTTTGAACTTTGGGATCGAATAAAATGAGGATTTGGGTTAATGGCATCATGAATTTGAATTTCCGGGGTGTTATTAACCCCATCTCTAAACCCCACAAGTAACTTCTCTATTGGGATAGTGAAGTTTGGTTTTGGGTCTGTGGGTAGAATGTCATTTAAGTCTTCTGTCCCCAAGGAGATCGTTTCACATCTGTTTGGGACATTTCTGATTTTAAAATAACTATATTCCCCCCTTACGGAGGGGTTTTTTAAAAATTAAAAGATTTGTCCCGTTCCAGTGCTGACAATGCTCTCAGTTCCTCTTTACTGAAAAATTATTATGGAAAAGGGACCTCTGTTCACTAAGGTTACGGGGTTTTTAGAGACTATTTGCAAAAAAAAATCGTTTTTACTTTGGGATTAACTGACTCGGGGGCATTTCCTATTTTAAGCTTCAATTGTGTTTGCCCCCCTTTCTATTTCCTCCTCCTCCTAAAGGGGCACTAAAGTGTGGAACCCCCTAAATCGTGCGTAAACCCAATTGCTGGCATTCAATTTGATCTTTAATTTTTAAAAAATTTATGCCCCTTTCTTACCCAAAAAAAGGTGGAAATTTTTGTCCATGAAAAAATACTAAACTTAGGGTGGGCACAAAGGTCAGACCCCTCTGTAAAATCTTTTTAATTCCCCGTTATTCAAAAGCCTATTGTAAGGGTTTTTATCTGATGTTATCGATTTTATTTTTTCTGACGGTGTCTTTAGGCGGATCGGGGCCTTCCAGCCCTAAAAAAAGGAGGGTGTTGGATTGCCAGAGGGAAAAGAGGATAATAGAAAATGCACTCCCTTCCTCCTGAAATTTTGGCGAGGGCCCCCATTTTTTGCCGAGTCCTCTTTGCCCCCCCGGACCTAAAAAGATGTTTGTAATTAGTATCCCAGGATTCTGCGTAGATAAGTAGTTCCCTAGGGGTAAAAAGGGTTTGGTTTTGAGAAAATTAAAAGTTTCCCTTCCTTGAATTCTTGGAGGTCCCTAGGTATTGTTTGCGTTTCTGTGCCTTATCCTGTTGATATTTTTCTATAGAGTTTTGTAAACTTTGTTCTCTCCTACTAAAGTCTGGGCCCCTCTGAGTTTTTGATGCCTGTTTTTATCAAGTTGTTTAAAGTTTTAGAGGTACTTTCTAAATTTTTTTTTTCCTCTTTAATAGAATTTTCATAAGTGTACCGAAATATCTATAAGTTCTGTTTCCACTCTTCCAACAAGGATTCAGACTGTGTCTAGTCAGGGGTTATATAAATTTTAAGTCCCCTAGGGATAAGGTGTTCAAATAATGTTTTGTGTTTGGCCTCCCACCAGGGTTTAAAATTAGCTCGAAAAGCGTTATATTGTTTGAATACCCTCTTAGGTCAGAAAAGTCACTTTGATCAAATCCAATCAACGTCGAAAAAAAACCGCTCTTGCCCAGTTCCCATTTCTTTTATCCACAGGGCCCCCTTAGGAAAATGCCTAATATTGAAATTATACAATTTTTATCGACAGAGGATTTTGCCATACACTGCAAAAATAAATTTTAATCCTGTTAAAAAATAACTTTTACTAAAATTTTTTAAAATTTACTTATAAAACCCCCCATAATCTACCAAAAAAACACCTAAAAGATACAGCTACTAAAAAATCACCACAGTGGAGTAATCCCCTGTAAAAGGGGGGCCCTTTAATGACAGATAATATCATTATACGGTATTACAATTCTTTAAACACGCATCCCAAGCGTTTCCCCCATACAATTTTGGGTTCTCGGGGGTTCAAAAAAAATCCCCCTTTGCTGTGGAAAAAGAAAAACCTTATACAAGCTATACAAACTATCTATGAGGATAATCACCTCTATGGGTGAGATGAAAAAGTGATACTTAGCTTAAAGCTGCCAGGTTAAAATGATAATCCCCCGCGCCCCTTTTTGGGATTTTTAAGGGATTCCTGGCCCCCCCAGCGATGGTACGTAAGCCACGCCAGGGAACAATCTAAATAGCCCCCGGGTTTTTTCCAGAGCCCCCCGCAAAGCGGGAGGACTTGTGCGGGGAGAACCAGGGCGTTCCCCCGACGTGACTTGCTTTCGGAGGCGACCCCGGGTACTGGGTGGGACAAAAAATGTAAACCAGGGCAAGCGGGGCAGGCAAAATCAGGGCGGCAGCAGAGGT